>SJXO01005643.1:70664-87665 GCA_006408615.1 Connochaetes taurinus
TTTTTTTTTTTTTTTTTTAAATGACTTTACATGTGATATTTTTATCTATTTGAAATTCCCTTTCCTGTCTTGCTGTGGAGAGATGTTCCTTATCCTTCAAGGCCCTGTTCCAGTGGTACCAGGTTTCTGAAGCTCTTGCTCTCCTTTCCCAGTGGAATTAACAGCCTTATCTTTTCTGCTCCCCAGCACTTCACTCCTATTTTATCACAGCACAGACACTGTCTTCCCATTAGATTCAGTGTCTTTTTGCCTTCCCTGCCCAACTGCGACCTCCTTGGGCAGAGAGTTTATACCTGACTTACTTTGAGTCTTCCTTAGCCAGTACTTTGAGTTCTCCAAGTTACTCTTTGAATTAGGCTGAATGGTTGACTTCTAGAAGTATTTTTCTCCATTTGCACTTTGAGAAGGACCTTCCTGTGATGTCAGCACAGGAGAGCTGTAGGGAATCATGGATCCCTTGTCCCTCCCTGTGCCCCCTGCTGCTGCTGCAAGTTGGGCTGTGGTCACTGAGGCTCATCTCACGTTTGTCCCCTCAGGAGTAAGACCGCTGCTCTCACGGATGACAGGATCAGGACCATGAGCGAAGTCATAACTGGCATCAGAACAATAAAAATGAATGCTTGGGAAAAGTCATTTATAGACCTTATTACCAGACTGAGAAGGTAAGTTTTTGTACATATCACACCATATTTTTGTATTTTCCCCTCTATTTTTATTGACTGAAATTAGAAGTCTTATCAAGTTTTCACATGAAGATGAGCTTAAATACTATGAACTCCACACCTCACATGTGGCAGGAGGGTTAAGTGGAAGAGGGGAGATGTTATTTTAACCTGTTGTTCCACTTACGATCTTCTTAAAGGAAAAATTATGTATGCTTCTGAAGACAGATAGCCAATAAACACATGAAAAAATGTTCAACATCACTCTTTATTAGAGAAATGCAAATCAAGACTACAATGAAATATCACCTCACACTGGTAGGCATGGCCATCAGCAAAAAGTCTACAAACAGTACCCTCCTGCACTGTGGTAGGAGTGCAGATTGGCACAGCTATTATGGAAATCAGGCCGGAGATTCCGTAGAAAACTAGGAATAAATCCGCCATATGACTCAGCCATCCCACTACTGGGCATATTCCCTGAGAAAACCAGAATTCAAAAAGACACATGTACCTCAATGCTCATTGCAGCACTATTTACGATAGCCAGGACATGTGCTTCCACAGGGGCCTTGGTGCCTGCCTCTGTTTAATGTCTTGGTGTCTCACAGTTTTGGGGTGTCTTATTCTCTTCCCCTACAAGTTCATGAGCTCCTAGAGGGGACGGACTGTGTCTTTCTGTCATAAGTGGGGAGCCTGGCCCAGGACTTGTGGTTATGAATGCTTGTTGAAAGAATGTTCAAACCCAGTCCAATTTACCCACAGTGTTTAAAAGGGTGACATGAAGCCTCTCTTTAGTTGGGAGAGTGAAGTGGTGATGAAGTGTGTGTCCTGGTGTCGGGACGGAGCCCTGGGCGTGCACTGTGTAGTGTCTCCATGTGAGGACTTGAATTCATGCCTTGGATGTCGATGCTTCTTTTAAAACCTCTTTCATTGAAACATGTATAATATCATATAAGAAACAAATCGCCAGTCTAGGTTCGAGGCGGGGTGCAGGATGCTTGGGGCTGGTGCACTGGGATGACCTGGAAGGATGGTGTGCAGGGGGAGGTGGGAGGGGGGTTTGGGATTGGGAACATGTGTACACCTGTGGTGGCTTCATGTTGATGTATGGCAAAACCAATACAATATTGTAAAGTAAAAAAAAATAATAATAAAAAAATAAAATAAAACCTCTTTCCTACTCTCCTTTTCAGGAAGGAAATTTCCAGGATTCTGAAAAGTTCCTACCTTAGGGGCATGAATTTGGCATCATTTTTTGCCATCAGCAAAATTATGATTTTTGTCACCTTCGTCACCAATGAGTTCCTTGACAATCGGATCTCAGCCAGCCAAGTGTTTGTGGTGGTGATGCTGATCGAGGCTCTGCGGTTCTCAAGCACCCTCTACTTCCCCATGGCCATCGAGAAGGTGTCAGAGGCTGTTGTCAGCATCCGAAGAATCAAGGTTTGGGGACAAATAATTGTTTTCAGTTGTCGGTGGACTTTTTTTTTTTTAATTTTATTTTTACTTTATTTTACTTTAAAATACTGTATTGGTTTTGCCATACATTGACATGAATTCACCACGGGTGTATACAAGCTCCCAATCCTGAATCCCCCTCCCACCTCCCACCCCATATCATCTCTCTGGATCACCCCCATGCACTAGCCCCAAGCATCCTGTATCCTGTATCGAACATAGACTGGCACTTCGTTTCTTACATGATAGTATACATGTTTCAATGCCATTCTCCCAAATCATCCCACCCTCGCCCTCTCCCTCAGAGTCCAAAAGTCCGTTCTCTACATCTGTGTCTCTTTTGCTGTCTTGCGTACAGGGTCATCATTACCATCTTTCTAAATTCCGTATATATGTGTCAGTATACTGTATTGGTGGTTTTCTTTCTGGCTTACTTCACTCTGTATAATCTGCTCTAGTTTCATCCATCTCATTAGAACTGATTCAAATATATTCTTTTTAATGACTGAGTAATACTCCATTGTGTATATGTACCACAGCTTTCTTATCCATTCATCTGCTGATGGACATCTAGGTTGTTTCCATGTCCTGGCTATTATAAACAGTGCTGCAATGCACATTGGGGTACACGTGTCTCTTTCAATTCTGGTTTCCTTGGTGTGTATGCCCAGCAGTGGGATTGCTGGGTCATAAGGCAGCTCTATTTGCAATTTTTTAAGGAATCTCCACACTGTTTTCCATAATGGCTATACTAGTTTGCATTCCCACCAACAGTGTAAGAGGGTTCCCTTTTCTCCACATCCTCTCCAGCATTTATTGCTTGTAGACTTTTGGATCACAGCCACTCTGACTGGTGTGAAATGGTACCTCATTGTGGTCTTGATTTGCATTTCTCTGATAATGAGTGATGTTGAGCATCTTTTCATGTGTTTGTTAGCCATCCATATGTCTTCTTTGGAGAAATGTCTATTTAGTTCTTTGGCCCATTTTTTGATTGGGTCATTTATTTTTCTGGAATTGAGCTGCATAAGTTGCTTGTATATTTTTGAGATTAGTTGTTTGTCAGTTGTTTCATTTGCTATTATTTTCTCCCATTCAGAAGGCTGTCTTTTCACCTTACTTATAGTTTCCTTTGTTGTGCAGAAGCTTTTAATTTTAATTAGATCCCATTTGTTTATTTTTGCTTTTATTTCCAGTATTCTGGGAGGTGGATCATAGAGGATCCTGCTGTGATTTATGTTGGAGAGTGTTTTGCCTATGTTCTCCTCTAGGAGTTTTATAGTTTCTGGTCTTACGTTTAGATCTTTCAACCATTTACTCAAAATGGACTTTTTGTAAAATGCCCTTTTGTTTGGTATCACTGTGTTCCAGTTGGGAGATATTTAGCTTTCCCAGTGCCAAAGCTGGCAGTCTTCCCAGAATGTTGCAGATACTCCCCTTTCTTCTTAGGTAGAGTGTGTTACAGATATGGTAAGACTGGTTCTTATTTAGGGGTAGTAGTATTTATAAGTAGCAGTAGCACAGGGCTCTAGTGTAGTGATGCCTGCAGAGTGACTAAAATGTCTAAAAGCAGGAGAAGCAAACAGAGTGCATCTCCTGTGCTGACTCCAGGGACCAGGCAGTGACTGTACAGTCCTGGGGCACAGGATTCCTCTCTGGGCCGGGAGGGGAGGAGCTTGCTGAGAGCTGCCTGCTGCTTGGACGGGAAGAGTGGCCTCAGATTCACTTAATTCCCTGTGTTCAAAAATGAGTTCTTTCCTCCACAGATGTTTTGCTTGTTGATATCTGAGCCACCTTTTGTGTCTGCCTTTTCATCCCTGTCCCCTCTTTACTGCTTAATCCTCTCTCTCTAGCTGCCCTCTTCTTTTCACATTTATAATTCCCACCATTACGTGAACCAAGAAGTTCCTGATATACAAGCTGGATTTAGAAAAGGCAAAGGAACAAGAGATCAAAATTCCAGCATCCATTGGATCATAGAAAAACAAGAGAATTCCAGAAAAACATCTGCTACTGCTTCATTGACTACTCTAAAGCCTTTGACTGTGTGGATCACAACAAACTATGGAAAATCATGAAAGAGATGGGAATATCAAACCACCTTACCTGTGTCCTGTCAAACTTGTATGCAAGTCAAGAGGCAACAGTTAGAACTGGTCATGGAATAATGGACTGGTTCCAAATTGGGAAAGGAAAACATGAAGGCTGTATATTGTAACCTTGCTTTTTAACTTATATGCAGAGTACATCATGAGAAATTCTGGGCTGGATGAAGCTCAAGCTGGAATCAAGATTGCTGGGAGAGATATCAATAACCTCAGACATGCAGATGACACCACCCTTATGGCAGAAAGTGAAGAGGAACTAAAGAGCCTCTTGATGAAGGTGAAAGAGGAGAGTGAAAAAGCTGACTTAAAACTCAGCATTCAGAAAACTACAGTCATGGCATCCCATTACTTCAAGGCAATAGGTGGGGAAACAATGGAAACAGAAACAGACTTTATTTTCTTGGGCTCCAAAATCACTGCAGGTGCTGACTGCAGTCATGAATTTCAAAGACCCTTGCTTCTTTGAAGAAAAGCTATGACAATCCTAGACAGTGTATTAAAAAGCAGAGACATTACTTCGCCAACAATGTTCCCTATAGTTAAAGCTATGGTTTTTCCATTAGTTGCATATGGATGTGAGTGTTGGACCATAATGAAGGCTGAGCACCAAAGAATTGATGCTTTGAACTGTTGTGTTGGAGAAGACTCTTGAGAGCCCCTTGGAATGCAAGGAGATCAAATCAGCCAATCCTAAAGGAAATCAACCCTGAGGATTCATTGGAAGGTGTGATGCTGAAGCTCCAATACTTTGGCCATCTAATGCCAAGAGCCAACTCTTTAGAAAAGACCCTTATGCTGGGAAAGATTGAGGGCAAGAGGAGAAGGGAACGAGAGAGGATGACATGGTTGGATAGCATCACTGACTCAACGGACATGAGTTTGAGCAAACTTTTGGAGATAGTGATGGACAGTGGATCCTGGAGTGCTGCAATCCATGGGATTGCAAAGAATCAGACACTACTTAGTGACTGAGCAACAACAAATACACTATATTATATGATTATATTTATATATAGCATGAGCTGTAATAATAGTAATTATTAAATATATAATAATAGTAATTATTTAATGTATTATTCCATACATTATTTAATATGTTCTGAGTGAAAGTGAAAGTTGGTCAGTTGTGTCCGACTCTTTGCAACCCTATGGACTATACATTCTGTGGAATTCTCCAGGCCAGAATACTGGAATGGGTAGCCTTTCCCTTCTCTAGGGCATCTTTCCAACCCAGGGATCCAACCCAGGTCTCCTGCATTGCAGGTGGATTCTTTACCAGCTGAGCCACAAGGGAAGCCCAAGAATACTGGAGTGGGTAGATTAACCCTTCTCCAGCAGATCTTCCCGACCCAGGAATCAAACTGGGGTCTCATGTATTGCATAATATGTTCTGATGTGAACTAATACTTTTAAGTACAGTTAGCAAAACAGTATTTAGACTGTTCAAAGTTTGCAAATCCCAGGAAAGCAGTTGTTTTAGTTTGTGCTTTCTTCCTGCAGTTTAACAATCTGTTTTTTTTTCTTGTTTCTGTAGAATTTTTTATTACTTGATGAAATACCACAGGTCAACACTCAGCTGTCATCAGATGGTGAAGTGATGGTGGACATGCAAGATTTCACTGCTTTTTGGGATGAGGTAACAGATCTTGCATTCCAAGATCATGACTGCTAACAGACAACTGTGACTAGGATTCATTGGAGAATTTTTAGATTTTACCCATGGTGTAAAATGTGACTTGCTCATTTACTAAAAATATGTTACAAAATTTTTCAAAATAGGGACTAATGTTTGTATCTAATGGAGATTAATTATAAAATCAGCCTAAGATGTTTGACATGTTGCTGTCTCTCTCATTTTCAAGAGAGATTTCAAAGTATTAGCACATTTTGAACTTAAAGTCCATACATTTGTAATGTTAGCATTTACAGAATTGGACAGTGATATGGGTTATCTGAAAAAATACACAACTAGTTTTTAAAGAGGCTTTGGGGAATCAGCATATATTTTTTGCCTTGATTTTCAGACCAGTTTATTATACACAGAGTGAGGCCATAATCTGGATCTTTGCTGTGGGGTAGGGTGGGGGCTCTCCTATCCTGAGTTTCTGGATGGTTCTGGATACTTTGGTGGCAGCCAGGGCAGGAGGCAGAGAAGGCAATGGCACCTCACTCCAGTACTCTTGCCTGGAAAATCCCATGGACGGAGAAGCCTGGTGGGCTGCAGTCCATGGGGTTGCTAAGAGTCGGACACGACTGAGCGACTTCACTTTCACTTTTCACTTTTATGCATTGGAGAAGGCAATGGCAACCCACTCCAGTGTTCTTGCCTGGAGAATCCCAGCGACGGGGGAGCCTGGTGGGCTGCCGTCTATGAGGTCACACAGAGTTGGACACGACTGAAGCGACTTAGCAGGGTAGGAGGAGACAGCAGGTGATCATAATGAGCACCAGTGATTCCTAGTTAAAGGATTACGCTATGTGGAAGCTGACAGGGAGAGCTGGTGATTTCCAACACTTGGTTTATTTATTAGGTTCAGTCAAACAGAAAAAACAACAGGGTCTGGTCTCAAGAAGCTGTCAGTATCGCACACCCAGTGCAGCCCCTTTACCAACTGAAGTGCAGCCCCTTTACCAACTGAAATGCCTCCCCTTTTCCCCAGTTCATGGTCTTCTGTTCTCACCCTCCTGTATCAGTGAGGATTGGTTAAGAAAACAGAACCCCACCACGGGAGAGGGAGTTCCATGCAGGGAATTAGTTACGCAGATGAACGGTGGTACGGTGGTACGTGAGACAACCCAGGGGTTATCAAAGGCAGGAAGCTGCTCCTACCCCCAGGGCTGGGGGGACTCAGGGAGGTGGCGCCTCCACCAGAGGGTCCACCCTGCAGAGCAGAGCCCAGGAGCCGGGCTGTCAGAGTGGGGACCACAGAGCTCGTGTCCTGACTGTAGACTCACCCTGTCTTCCGTGCCTGTGAGTCTGTGGTGCCCCCTGCATCCTGTTCACCTGCTTCTGACTCAGCAGCTGACGTCCCCACCAACAACCAGTGGTTTGTTCCCAGATACATGAAACCATGTCCCTGCACCTTCTGTCCATGGAAACTCACAGAAGGTGTGTGATCTAACCTGAGAGCTTCTGCTACCTTAATACGGTGGATTTACCTTCTGATTGGTGTTTCTTGTCATAATGCTCTTGAAGCATTTATAGAAAACACCACTAAAATTCCATTACAAAGACCATTTTATGTAAATCCTAACATATACTTTGTATGAACTTATTAGCAGATTTCTTTTGTTCCCAGCAAACATATAGATTTACTTTAAATCAGTTCAGTATATGTTCTGCAGTTAGTAACTGAAATAGAAATATCAGTATGCAGCAGTCTGCCTGTGCAGCAAATGCCTGTAAGGTAGAATAAGGGATTTTAGTTGTACTACAGTCCATGTGACTAAATCAGATGAAAAATCTGAAAAGGTTTCTATATAGCTTCTAGAGTTAAAAAAAAAAAAAAAACAAATCTTATTACTAACTCAAGATACTAAACTGCTGAAGGAAGAGGGGAAAAGGCTATGAGTTCTGTTGTAAGGTTCTTGTAAAATCTAACTAATGGGATATTATGATTCTGTTAGAGCAGAATTCAAAATTACAGAGATGAGAGGCTTCATCAGCTACGTTTTCACAAAAATAGATACAAAGTTAACATTGTTGGGTGGCAAAGTTTCCTTGGAGAAGGAAATGGCAACTCCCTCCAGTATTCTTGCCTGGAGAATCCCAAGAGTAGAAGAGCCTGGCGGGCTACAGTCCATAGGGTTGCAGAGTGACTGAGCAAAGCAAAACAAAGGTATTCCTATCTAGGTAAATGATGATTATGCTATTGCAGCTACTTTTTACCACTTCCATGGAATGGAAATTCTAAATATTTTCAACTGAATCTAGTCTCTAATAGCACTCACTAAAAACTAACAGCCATGGCAGCATAATAACATTTTTTGTGAGGTACCTAGACTGTCACTACTGAGGGAGACACAAAAATGTGAGGTAAGCATATCTTTTCCCAGAAACCTTTGAAGCCAGAGATATTAACAATTAAGACACTAGAGAACATTAGGGATATGTATAAACTTGCGAGTAAAACAAACTATAGCTGTACCAGCAAGCAATGAAGAAATAGTAAGTCTTCATTTTATGAATCTTTAATTATCTAAATGTAAGGAATTTTGGCTTAAGAAATGGTCAAGAGCAACTTGTTTCTTACTATATAATATTGAAAACCAAGTGCTAAATTCAGCCATTGTAGGGTAAGGAAACTAAAACAAAAAAGGCTTAATGACCTGGAGCCTTAATGAGCAAAAGCTCATTTTAAACTGACTTAAGCCCCTGAACTAATCCTGTGTGTCAAAGGCAGGGAAGAAGGATCCCTCTAAACCTGAAAAAACTAATGATTCACAAGGAAACTAAAGAGATGAAAGTATGCATGCTTATCACACCACAGGGATTGAAACTAAGAAGAGAAAGATGGGTGAGAAGAAATAAAAAGGACGATCTATTTACCTAGGGCAATCATCATTAAAAATTGACAGTAATCCGATCAACTAAAATTTTTTTCTGAAATTACACTGTTCACGTTTTCTGTGTCAAAACTTAAAATGATTGTCTCATTACAGAGTTAGTAAATGATTCTAAAACTTCTTTCTTGCCTCATAAAAGTTACATGTTAAGACAGCTCAGTGGAAATCTTAAGGTACAACAGTTAGGATACTTTTTGAAGTACAAAGGAAAATATAATTAAATCAACTTTATAATTTTTAATAGCCATAAGAAAAATTTAGGGTGGTTCAATAGATGAAGGCTTTTGACTTCCTATAAATTGTTTAAGTTACTCAGGCTTGAAATAAAGTAAGTAAGGTTTCAGTTATAACAGTGTAGTATCTTAGAGCAGATTTTTTATTGCCCACATCAACAGTTATATCCTCAGACCAACTTTTCCCTTCTTTAATGTGGAATAGCAAATCACCATCATTTTAGGTTAAGTCTAGACTTTAAGGCATTGTTCTTTAATTTCTAAATGATACAAAGTGCTTTATAAGTATGAACAATAATCTGTTGTACTTTTACTATTTTTGTGTCCTTTCCATTCATTTCTTTAAATCTGGAATGTGGCATCATTTTTCCATGTAGAAAAAATAAGTGTTATCAAGCACAAAATTTTACTCTAAGGATACTAAATTTTAAAATTTATTCCACTTTTTAAATGATAGCTAAAAATTCACCTGATTGATGCTCATTTAGCACCTTCTTCTCAATTATGGTCACTAAAGTACATCCTGAGTTTGAATAAAAATAATGCATCTTTCAGGCTTTAAAATGACTACTTTTAAAAAGAATTTTAATTGGAGGCTAATTACTTTACAATATTAGGCTTCTGTGGTGGATCCATGGTAAAGAATCTGCCTGCAGTGCAGGAGACCCAGGTTCGGGTCCTAGGTTGGGAAAATCCCCTGGAAAAGGGAATGGCAACCCACTCTAGTAATCTTGCCTAGGGACTGCTAAGTGACTTTCACTGCACCTGCAAAAGGGTCATGAGGTTGTCTGAGCAGGACAGTGTTTTCCATCACTTTGAGAGTTACATTTGGCATGTCAGGAAGAGAGAATCTAATCCCATAGCAGCAGCCATTTAAGGTAAAAGAAGAAGCCACAAATATTCATGCAGACTACTTTAAATATCCCCCTTGAGCAAAATAATTTAACTGATTTTTGAGCGATGCTCTGATATGCATCCCTTGAAAAATTAAAGATCCCAGAATAGCATCTTCCATGTGGGACATATTGAAAGATGATATTTTGGTTTCAGTGAGTTACATTCCAGCCCTTGTTAACTGAGCAGGTCTGTTTTCAGAGGGTGGGGTTAGTGTTAGTCGCTCAGTTGGGTCCAACTCTTTGTGACCCCATGGACTATAGCCCGCCAGGCTCCTCTGTCCCTGGAATTCTCCAGGCAAGAATACTAGAATGGGTTGCCATTCACTTCTCCAGAGGATCTTCCCTACCCAGGGATC
The DNA here is from genome assembly GCA_006408615.1 of Connochaetes taurinus. Lineage (NCBI taxonomy): Eukaryota > Metazoa > Chordata > Mammalia > Artiodactyla > Bovidae > Connochaetes > Connochaetes taurinus. Next base: position 80,947 of record SJXO01005643.1, read on the forward strand.
AAACCTGGGTCTCGGCACATTGCAGGCAGGTTCTTTACCATCTGAGTCATCAGGGAAACCCACAGAGTGTGGTAGTTTTGTTTTTTAGATTTGCAGAATCTATGGAGAAAGAAAATTACAGCCTACACACCCAAGAAAGGACAATTTCTCCAAAGAACCTGGCTGCGTCAGAGGCCGACTTTGGCGCAGGTTGTGATCTTGGAGTTAGTGGTTTTAGTTACACCTGATGTGGCAGCTGCGGTGGGAGCTGTGGAGGGGAAGGCAGAGTTGTGGTGTTAGCTCTCTAATTGGTTGGCAATGGTGTGACAGCAGGCACAGATACAGAAAGAATTCTGTGTTCACCACCTGCCAGTCACTAACTTTGAATTATGTAAACAATAGTTTTTATCTTTCCTTCAGTCCAAAAGCAGGTAGTATTAGCGGTCTTAGCATCAAAACAGGAAACACAGCTGTTGTGGTTTCCCAGATTTCTGGGGCTGGAGAGGTGCCCCTGAGGAGTGGCGACACTGGGGCCCTCGTGGTGCTCAGTAAAGCCAGGCTATAGTCATGTCAGGGCCAGGGTGGTGCCCTGAGCTGGTCATCACAGAGAGCATGGCCGGGTGGCCTGCAGCCTGGAGCAGCGGGTGGGAGAGCCCGACAACGCGTCCTCCATGCAGATGTTCAAGTGGACCCATTGCTGCGTCTGTCCTTCTGTCCCCTGCATCCTCCCCCCTAATGTGCACAGGTGACCACTGAATTGCTTTTGTACCAAACTATGCAGCATTTTAAAATGAACTATCTTGTTCTTTCAAGAGCTTAATAACATGGTCAGACTTCTGTGTAAATTGCACTGTAGTCCAGAACACCCTGTTCTGTTGCCCTGGCCTTGCCTCTGGAAGGACTCTGCCCCTTGCTGGGGTCATTAGTAATTAGGGCTGTCAGGTTAGGTCATGGGTGAGAGAACCCTCGGAGGGGGTTTTGGAGAGAAGCTGAGTCTGAATGAAGCCCCTGATGGGCTGGGAGGCAGGAGACAGACATGAGCTCTGTAACCTGCTCCCCTAGACAGCCAGGTGGGCAGGTGGGGAAGGTCTTAGGGACCCCAGGTCTCATTCATGGAATGATGGGACTTGGTCTCAATCTTTAAGGTTTAAAATAAATGGTTCTAGGGACTTCTCTGGTGGTCCAGTGGTTAAGAATCCACCTTCCAGTACTGGGGACTCTGGTTCCATCCCTGGTTGAGGAACTAAGATCTCACATGCTATGGAGCAACTAAGCCCCCACACCCCCAACAAAGACCCAGAGCAGCAGCCAAAATAATAAAAAAGGAATAAGCAAAACAAACGGTCTTGTGGGAGCCTCCAGATCTCACGGGGCGGTGTTTTGAACCGTGTATGCACAGAGTAGTGGCTTAGATGATGATCTTTGTTGAGTCAGTGTTCCCTGAGCCTGGATAACCAGTGTGGGAGGGACCCAGCAGCCATGAGCTGTCGAGTGCTGCCCCCTTCTGGTCACTCCGGAACAGTGCGCCATCCTGAGGCCTGAACACGGAGGGAACTCTGTCCTTGACAGACTGAGGGGCTGTGATAGGAAGTTGATGTTTGTAGGTGGTTCACTATTTTGCTGTTATAACTGAGTGAAAAGCAGTAAAATAGGAATCCCAAGTGTCAGGCAGGAAGAAAGGAGTTCAGTCGCTCAGTCATGTTCAACTCTTTGCGACCCCATGGACGCCAGGCCTCCCTGTCCATCACCAACTCCTGGAGCTTACTTAAACTCATGTCCATTGATTCGGTGATGCCATCCAACCATCTCATCATCTGTCGTCCCCTTCTCCTCCTGCCTTCAGTCTTTCCCAGCATCAGGGTCTTTCCAAATCAGTCAGTTTTTCGCATCAGGTGGCCAGAGTATTGTGGAGATTCAGCTTCAACGTCTGTCCTTCCAATGAATATTCAGGACTGATCTCCTTTGGGATGGACTGGTTAGATCTCCTTGCAATCCAAGGGACTCTCAAGAGTCTTCTCCAAAACCACAGTTCAAAAGCATCGATTCTTTGGCTCTCAGCTTTCTTTATAGTCCAACTCTCACATCTATACATCACTACTGGAAAAACCATAGCCTTGACTAGATGGATCTTTCTTGATAAATTGATGTCTCTGCTCTACAATATGCTGTCTAGGTTGGTCACAGCTTTTCTTCCAAGGAGCAAGCATCTTTTAATTTCATGGCTGCAGTCACCATCTGCAATGATTTTGAAGCCACCCAAAATAAATTCTCTCACTGTTTCCACTGTTTGCCCATCTATTTCCCATGAAGTGATGGGACCAGATGCCATGGTCTTCGTTTTCTGAATGTTGAGCTTTAAGCCAACTTTTTCACTCTCCTCTTTCAGTTCTGTAAAGAGGCTCTTTAAGTTCTTCGCTTTCTGCCATAAGGGTGGTGTCATCTGTGTATCTGAGGTTATTCATATTTCTCCTGGCAATCTTGATTCCAGCTTGTGTTTCTTCCAGCCCAGTGTTTCTCATGATGTACTCTGCATAGAAGTTAAACAAGCAGGGTGACAATATACAGCCTTGACGTACTCCTTTTCCTATTTGGAACCAGTCTGTTGTTCCATGTCCAGTTCTAACTGTTGCTTCCTGACCTGTATACAGATTTCTCAAGAGGCAGGTCAAATGGTCTGGTATTCCCATCGCTTAAAGAATTTTCCACAGTTTATTGTGATCCACACAGTCAAAGGCTTTGGCATAGTCAATAAAGCAGAAATAGATGTTTTTCTGGAACTCTTTGGCTTTTTTGATTATCCAACAAATGTTGGCAGTCTGATCTCTGGTTCCTCTGCCTTTTCTAAAACCAGTGTGAACATCTGGAAGTTCACAGTTCACATACTGTTGAAGCTGGCTTGGAGAATTTTGAGCATTACTTTACTAGCATGTGAGATGAGTGCAATTGTATAGTAGTTTGAATATTCTTAGGCATTGGAATGAAAACTGCCCTTTTCCAGTCCTGTGGCCACTGCTGAGTTTTCCAAATTTGCTGGCATATTGAGTGTAGCACTTTCACAGCATCATCTCTTAGGATTTGGAATAACTCAGCTGGAATTCCATCACCTCCACTCGCTTTGTTTGTAGTGATGCTTCCTAAGGCCCACTTGACTTCACATTCCAGGATGTCTGGCTCTAGATGAGTGATCACACCATTGTGATTATCTGGGTCATGAAGATCTTCTTTGTACAGTTCTTCTGTGTATTCTTGCCACCTCTTCTTAATATCTTCTGCTTCTGTTAGGTCCGTACCATTTCTGTCCTTTATTGTGCCCATCTTTGCATGAAATATTCCCTTGTTATCTCTAATTTTCTTGAAGAGATCTGTAGTCTTTCCCGTTCTAATGTTTTCCTTTCTTTGCACTGATCGCTGAAGAAGGCTTGCTTATCTCTCCTTGCTATTCTTTGGAACTCCACATTCAAATGGATGTATCTTTCCTTTTCTCCTTTGCTTTTCACTTCTCTTCTTTTCTTAGCTATTTGTAAGTCCTCCTCAGACAGCCATTTTGCTTTTTTGCATTTCTTTTTCTTGGGGATGGTCTTGCTCCTTGTCTCCTATACAATGTCACAAACGTCTGTCCATAGTTCATCTGGCACTCTGTCTATCAGGTCTAATCCCTTGAATCTATTTCTCATGTCTACTGTATAATTGTAAGGGATTTGATTTAGGTCATACCTGAATGATTTACTGGTTATCTGTACTTTCTTCAATTTAAGTCTGAATTTGGCAATAAGGAGTTCATGATCTGAGCCACAGTCAACTTCCTGTCTTTTTTTTTTTTTTTTTTTGCTGACTGTATAGAGCTTCTTCATTTTTGGCTGCAAAGAATATAATCAATCTGATTTCAGTATTGACCATCTGGTGATGTCCATATGTAGAGTCTTCTCTTGTGTTGTTGGAAGAAGGTGTTTGCTATGAGCAGTGAGTTCTTGGCAAAACTCCATTGCCCTTTGCCCTGCTTCATTTTGTCCTCCAAGGCCAAATTTGCCTGTTAGTCTAGGTGTTTCTTGACTTCCTACTTTTGCATTCTAGTCCCCTATAATGAAAAGGACATCTTTTTAAGGTATTAGTTCTGGTGGCTCAGATGGTAAAACGTCTGCCTACAATGCAGAAGACCTGGGTTCAATCCCTGGGTCGGGAAGATCTCCTGGAGAAGGAAATGGCAACCCACTCCAGTATTCTTGCCTGGAAAATCTCATGGACGGAGGAGCCTTGTAGGCTACAGTCCAAAGGATTGCAAAGAGTTGGACACAACTGAGTGATTTCACTTCACTTTCTAGAAGGTCTTGTAGGTCTTCATAGAACCATTCAACTTCAGCTTCTTCAGCATTATTGGTTGGGCATAAACTTGGATTACCGTGATATTGAATGGTTTGCCTTGGAAAGGAACAGAGATCATTCTGTCATTTTTGAGATTCCAACCAAGTACTGCATTTCGGACTCTCTTGTTGACCATGATGGCTACTCCATTTCTTCTAAGGGATTCTTGCCCACAGTAGTAGATATAATGGTCATCTGAGTTAAATTTACCCATTCCAGTCATTTTATTTTGCTGATTCCTAAATTGTTGATGTTTACTCTTGCCATCTCCTGTTTGACCACTTCCAATTTGCCTTGATTCATGGACCTAACTTTCCAGGTTCATCTGCAATATTGCTCTTTACAGTCATCGGACTTTGCTTTTGTCACCAGTCACATCCACAACTGGGTGTTGTTTTTACTTTGGTTCCGTCTCTTCATTCTTTCTGGAGTTATTTCTCCATTGATCTCCAGTAGTATATTGGGTACCTACCGACCTAGGGAGTTCATCTTTCAGTGTCCTATCTTTTTGCTTTTTCATACTGTCCATGGGGTTCTCGAGGCAAGAATACTGAAGTGGTTTGCCATTCCCTTCTCCAGTGGACCACGTTTGTCAGAACTCTCCACCATGACCTGTTTGTCTTGGGTGGCCCTACACGGCCTGGCTCATAGCTTCATTGAGTTAGACAAGGCTGTGGTCCATGTGATCAGACTGGTTAGTTTCTGTGATTGTGGTTTTCAGTCTGTCTGCCCTCTGATGAAGATGGAGAAGAGGCTTATGGAAGCTTCTTGATGGAGAGACTCAGTAAGGGGGAAAGTGGAGAAGCTTAAAAGGCTTAAAAAATGTTTCTTGTATATTAAAATGTAGTTTCTTTTGATAGATTTTTCATTCCTAGTATCTGAAACTAGTTTTTTGGGTGATGAAAAATCACTGTCATTTTTTTAGTATGTGAATGTTGTTTAATCAGTTCAGTTTTTTCTAGAAAAAAATTTCAATTTGAAGACTATTCAGATTTTTAATCCAGACTGTGTGCTTTTAGTCTTTTGAGCGTTTTACTCAATCACATATAACCTTTTTTTTTTTGGACATAGCAGTTACTATATTCTTAACTCTCAGGATATGTAAAGACACACAGACACCCTAAGTCTCAGGAACGTGACCTGTGACCAGCATGAGGAATACTTTGTCCTTCACCTTTGAGTTGGATTATGTGTCGTCACAGATACCTTCATGTTTTATATTTTTCTTACAGTAGAAGTACCTTATTGCCCTGTTTAGCCAGGACACATAATGCATGTATCATGTATAAAATTGAGGCTTTATTACTCTGACCCATGGTGTCATAATTAATTTCTTTATTACTCATTTTTTTGTTGTTGTTGGTGTTGAATTAAAGCTCTCTTTAGAGCTTTGAAGATTACTTATAAGAGTTAATTTACCAAGAGTGACTTCTTAATATAAAGTGCCTCTCTGCTTGCTGAGTATTACTGAGGTTCATTCTATCAAATGAAAATGGAGAGATTAGTGGAGATTTCAGATTATTTAGGGCTTCCCTTATAGCTCAGTTGGTAAAGAATCCATTTGCAATACAGGAGACCCCAGTTCAATTCCTGGGTCAGGAAGATCCCCTGGAGAAGGAATAGGCTACCTGTCAAGTATTCTTTTTTTTTTTTTAATTTTATTTTTACTTTATTTTACTTTACAATACTGTATTGGTTTTGCCATACATTGACATGAATTCACCATGGGTGTATACAAGCTCCCAATCCTGAATCCCCTCCCACCTCATATCATCTCTCTGGATCTTCCCCATGCACCAGCCCCAAGCATCCTGTATCCTGTATCGAACATAGACTGGCACTTCGTTTCTTACATGATAGTATACATGTCAATGCCATTCTCTCAAATAATCCCACCCTGTCCCTCTCCCTCAGAGTCCAAAAGTCCATTCTATACATCTGTATCACTTTTGCTGTCTCACATACAGTGTCATCATTACCATCTTTTAAAATTCCATATATATGTGTCAGTATACTGTATTGGTGGTTTTCTTTCTGGCTTACTTCACTCTATATAATCGGCTCGAGTTTCATCCATCTCATTAAAACTGATTCAAATGTATTCTTTTTAATGACTGAGTAATACTCCATTGTGTATATGTACCACAGCTTTCTTATCCATTCATCTGCTGATGGACATCTAGGTTGTTTCCATGTCCTGGCTATTATAAACAGTGCTGCAATGAACATTGGGGTACATGTGTCTCTTTCTATTCTGGTTTCCTTGGTGTGTATGCCCAGCAGTGGGATTGCTGGGTCATAAGGCAGCTCTATTTGCAATTTTTAAAGGAATCTCCACACTGTTTTCCATAGTGGCTGTACTAGTTTGCATTCCCACCAAC
>SJXO01005643.1:89500-124760 GCA_006408615.1 Connochaetes taurinus
ATTTTTAAGATTTCTTTCCTTCTACTAACTCTGGGGTTCTCTATTTCTTCCTTTTCTAGTTGCTTTCGGTGTAGAGTTAGGTGATTTATTTGACTTTTTTTCTTGTTTCTTGAGGTATGCCTGTATTGCTATGAACTTTCCTCTAAGCACTGCTTTTATAGTGTCCCACAGGTTTTGGGTTGTTGAGTTTTCATTTTCATTCATTTCTATGCATACTTTGATTTCTTTTTTGATTTCTTCTGTGATTTGTTGGTTATTCAGAAGAGAGTTGTTCAGCCTCCATATGTTGGAATTTTTAATAGTTTTTCTCCTGTAATTGAGATCTAATCTTAGTGCATTATGGTCAGAAAAGATGCTTGGAATGATTTCGATTTTTTTAAATTTATCAAGGTTAGATTTATGGCCCAGGATGTGATCTATTCTGGAAAAGGTTCCGTGAGCACTTGAGAAAAAGGTGAAATTCATTGTTTTGGGGTGAAATGTTCTATAGATATCAATTAGGTCTAACTGGTCTATTGTATTATTTAAAGTTTGTGTTTCTTTGTTAATTTTCTCTTTAGTTGATCTGTCCATAGGTGTGAGTGGGGTATTAAAGTCTCCCACTATTATTGTGTTATTGTTAGTTTTCCCTTTCATACTTGTTAGCATTTGTCTTACATATTGCGGTGCTCGTATGTTGGATGCCTATATATTTATAATTGTTATATCTTCTTCTTGGATTGATCCATTGATCATTATGTAGTGTCCTTCTTTGTCTCTTTTCACAGCCTTTGTTTTAAAGTCTATTTTATCGGATACGAGTATTGCTATTCCTGCTTTCTTTTGGTCTCTATTTGCATGGAATATCTTTTTCCAGCCCTTGACTTTCAGTCTGTATGTGTCCCTTGTTTTGAGGTGGGTCTCTTGTAGACAACATATATAGGGATCTTGTTTTTGTATCCATTCAGCCAGTCTTTGCCTTTTGGTTGGGGCATTCAACTCATTTACGTTTAAAGTAATTATTGATAAGTATGATCCCGTTGCCATTTACTTTATTGTTTTGGGTTTGGGTTTATATGCCCTTTTTGAGGTTCTTGTCTAGAGAATATCCTTTAGTATTTGTTGGAGAGCTGGTTTGGTGGTGCTGAATTCTCTCAGCTTTTCCTTGTCTGTAAAGCTTTTTATTTCTCCTTCATATTTGAATGAGATCCTTGCTGGGTACAGTAATCTTGGCTGTCAAGTATTCTTGGGCTTCCCTTGTGGTTCAGTTGGTAAAGAATCCTCCTCCAATGCGGGGACCTGGGTTAAATCCCTGGGTTGGGAAGATCCCCTACAGAAGGAAAAGACTATCCACTCCAGTATTCTGGCCTGGAGAATTCCATTGACTTTATATAGTCCATGGGATCGAAAAGAGTTGGACACGACTGAGTGACTTTCACTTTCAATTTATTTGTTTAGTAAAGGGCTGGGCATGCCAGGTACTTATACTGCTGCTTTGTGGAGATTAATGAGACAGTTAAAACCAAGGGTCCTGATGAAAACTTATAAATGATTAAAAACCTTCCACACTGGATATTGTATTAAATACATTATTTTAATAAACTAGTGTGTATCATTCAGTTTGCATTTCAGGAAGCTGCCTTGTCATCTTTGCTACTAAATTCTGTGGGTGTCTAGAGCTGTGTCCATATATAAATCTGGTAAAAGAAGAAGGCTTCCTAAAGGCAACTTAAAACTACTTCAAACCCCCTAAGACATAGTATTGGATGAAAAGGCCTTCGGGATACAGTATCTTAAAATAGGAAGGAGAAAAATGTGAGTTAATGTTAGGATATCAGTGACTATTACGTTACTTTCTCTACTTTTTAAAGTAATGTATATTACTTTATTGAAATGGGTACATTTTTATAAACTTTAATTTGCAGGAATCGGAAAAAGGCAACTTAAAACTACTTCAAACCCCCTAAGACATAGTATTGGATGAAAAGGCCTTCGGGATACAGTATCTTAAAATAGGAAGGAGAAAAATGTGAGTTAATGTTAGGATATCAGTGACTATTACGTTACTTTCTCTACTTTTTAAAGTAATGTATATTACTTTATTGAAATGGGTACATTTTTATAAACTTTAATTTGCAGGAATCGGAAACCCCAACCCTACAAGGCCTTTCCTTTACTGTCAGACCTGGTGAACTGTTAGCTGTGGTCGGACCTGTGGGAGCAGGAAAGGTAAGTTATGATGCCTTTTGTCAGCCTGATGCAACTCCACAGCGCCTGTTCAGTCCTCAGAGTGGAACCCAGAGCTGAGTGTGACTCAGTTTGAGTTTGAATTGGGTCTATCTAGAAAGCTGCTTCTCTAGGAACATTAGTTTTGCAAAAAGGTTTCATGGCCAGATACATCAGGATAAATGCACCTTGTGTTTTCCTTCTTGATGCCTCATGTGAATACTTGGGAACTGCTCGTGGGGAGTTTGGACGTTTCAGTGAAGGAGATTATGTGGCAGCTGTTCAGGATGGACGGAGACAGTGGGGACTTCTTTTTGTTACAGTGGCCCCTCTAGGAAGTCTGGAGGTGGTGAAGGCTCTTCCAGGAAGCTCTGAGCATTTCTTCATGTGACTTCACTTGATCCCATCAGTGCACATGTAGGGAACGTGCAACCATGTGCTGGAGCTAAAGATATAGGCATGAACCAGACCTTGACACCTCTGATCTCCAGAGGTAACCACGTTCTGGGGCAAGACAGATATGCAGGCAGACTCTTTCAGCCCAGTGTGGCAAGTGCTCTGACGGCGTGGACATAGGCATGTCATTTCTCTGTGTTACAAGAGATGTGAAGGACATGTAAGTGTGCACTTAGTGTCCTGTATTTTGTACAACAAAATCTCAAAACCTAAATGTGGAGTGTGCACATGAGAGAGTGATGATTTCCTCCATGAAGGACTTTTTAAAAAATTTATTTTTAATTGGAGGATAATCGCTTTACAGTATTGTGTTGGTTTCTGCCATATATCAGCATGAAGCAGCCATAGGTATACATATGTTTCCTCTCTCTTAAACCTCTTTCCCGCTTCTCACCCCATCTACCCCCCTATTTGTCACAGAGCCCAGGATTTGAGTTCCCTGGGCATAGTGGACTTCTGTTCTTCAAATACAACAACTGCAGAGTTGTTTTAAATAATAATCTTTGGATATTCTTCACACATAGTTCTTAATTTTTTAAAAAAATATACTAATTTATGTATTTGGCTGCATTGGGTCTTTGTTGCAATGCATAGCATCTCTAGCTGTGGCATGTGGGCTCAGTTGCCCTGGGCATGTGGGATATTAGTTCCCCCACCAGGGGACCAGGGATCTAACCAGAGCCTCTGGCACTGGAAGGTGGATTCTTCTTTTTTTTTAGTGTTTATTATCTGGATATAATTATTGTTATTTTACCATTTTCTTTTGTACTGGGGTGCAGCCAGTTAACAATGTTGTGATAGTTTCAGGTGAAAAGTGAAGGGTGTATGTCAGCCATACGTACACATGCATCCATCCTCCCCCAAATCCCCTCCCATCCAGGCTACCTGCCACGTAACAGTGAATGGAGTGCCATGAGCTGTGCAGTAGGTCCTTGCTGGTGATCCATTTTAAATACAGCAGTGTGTACCTGTCCATCCTGAACTCCCTAACTATCCCTTCCCCTCATCCTGGAAGGTGGATTCTTAACCACTGGACCACCAGCGAAGCCCCACATAGCTTTTTAAGAACAACTATTTGTCAAGTAAAAGATACCCAGATGCAGGAACAACTGCATTAAACATCAGATACAGAAAATACACATCCTGCTGGTCTGCTCTGCTAGTGAAGGATATTAAACATTCTTAGTCTTTGCTGAGTAGAGCATTTCATCTGAGGGAACTCAGGCAGAGTAGATTGTTATCATGTTAATATTCTTTATCAACCTTTACGGTGACCAATAATGCTCTTTTCCATTTTTTTTCCTGCAGTATCCAAAGCTGTACTTTTATATTCTTCTGATATCATGTATCAAGCACCCGGCTGGGGTTGGCTGTGCTGTGGGGCATGTTCTGTCCTGAGTGCACCCTGTTCACATGTGTGTGTTGCCGTCTGTTTCAGTCCTCTCTGTTAAGTGCTCTGCTGGGGGAGCTGCCCCCTAGCCAGGGGAAGGTCAGCGTGCTTGGGAAGATTGCATATGTTTCTCAGCAGCCCTGGTTGTTTCCAGGAACTGTGAAGAGTAACATTTTATTTGGGAAGAAATATGAAGAAGAGCGATATAAAGAAGTAATAAAAGCTTGTGCTTTGGAAGAGGTGAGTAATGACTCTTGAGTTGCATGTAGTCGAATTTCAAATAGTAATAACGTTGATTTAAGCTCTAAGGTTTGTTAAAAGTTCTTTTTTTTTTTTTTTGAATTTGTAAGGTCTTATTTGTTGCTTTATGCTGGACTTCTGCATAAGTATGCAGTCATATATGTTGCTGTTTTAATTCTGGTGTGATAATGATGGTCACAGAATACCTTTGTTTCATTTGGTGAAGTATTGTTCACTTTTAGATCCCTTTTTTAATGGACAATTACAAAAATTTGTAAGAATAGAGAACACCATGTAATGAACCCTCATGTTCCCACCCCCAGGTTCAGCCAGGGTCAGCTGGTGGCCAGTCTTGCTGGATCTTTACCCCTGCCCTGTGCCACCCCTCCACCCAACACCCTGCCCCATCCCCCGGGATTCTAAAGCAGATCCTAGATCTCATGTTAGTTTATCTGTAAACATTTCATTGTTGTTGCTGTTCAGTCACTAAGTCCTGTCCAGCTCTTTTTGACTCCATGGACTGCAGCAGGCCAGGCCTCCCTGTCCTTCACCATCTCCTGGAGCTTGCTCAAACTCATGTTCATTGAGTTGGTGATGCCATCCAATCATCTAATCCTCCATTGTTCCCTTCTCCTCCTGCCCTCAGTCTTTCCCAGTGTCAGGGTCTTTTCCAGTGATCTGGCACTTCGTATCAGGTGGCCAAAGTATTGGAGATTCAGCTTCAGCATCAGTCCTTCCAGTGAATATTTAGAGTTGATTTCCTTTAGGATGGACTGGTTTGATCTCCTTGCAGTCCATATGACTCTCAAGAGTCTTCTCCAGCACCACAATTCAAAAGTATCAATTCTTTGGCACTTTGCCTTCTTTATGATCCAGCTCTCACATCCATATATGACTAGTGGAAAAACCATAGCTTCGACTATATGTACCTTTGTTGGCAAAGTGATGTCTCTGCTTTTAATATACTGTTTAGGTTTGTCACAGCTTTTCTTCCAAGGAGCAAGCATCTTTTAATTTCATGGCTGCAGTCACTGTCTGCAGTGATTTTTGAGCCCAAGAAAATCAAATCTATCACTGTTTCTATCTTTTCCTCATCTATTTTCCAGGAAGTAATGGGGCCAGATGCCACATAAATCATCAATAAACATATTCTGTTACCATAAGCAATATAGTATATAACATTTGTATATTATCATTAATCACTTTTAAAAACCGAAGTTTTTTTTTAAACAAGTTTTTAAAGAAAAAAATCTTTTAAGGATTTTAAAAAGTTTTAAGCATTACCTAGTTAAAGGTATCATATTGATAAATTCTAGTTTGATATTTTCCCATATATATTGCTTGACCTTACAAAGCCCTCTTGGATGCCTGTAAGTTTCTACTTTCATCTCATATTTACATATTCCTGGCAACTTGGACATTTTCTTTTCAGGTTGCCCTGACAATCATAGATAATAAGATCCTTCTATGTCTAGGTATAGAGGCCTTCGAGACTTGAGTTATTTTAGTATTGTCTTCACTTCAGATATAATCTTTGGTCACCCCCTGGGCCATGTGATGTGAAAGGCAAAAGGCTATCAAGTGGTTCAAAAGGACACGATCTGGTTCAGATTCCAGCTCTTCTTTTTAACAGCTGACCATCCTCAGACCAGTGATATGACCTCACTTAGTCTCAGTTTCCTCATCTGTGAAATGGGGCCAGTGCTTCCTGTGAGCTTGTTGTGAGGATTAGAGATAATCAGCGTCAGGGTCCAGCACAGAGCTTGGTGCACAGATCTTACCCCCCAGGAGAAGAGAGAAGCCATGTACACGTGTACAAATGATGGAACAGAATAAGATGGTCCTTCATGAGAAATGAGAGATGGAAACAGAGCCTTAAGAACCCACCAGGTAGAGATGAGTCCAGGATGGTTTCATGGGAGAGTGTGCTTGGGATGGGCCTGGAAAGATGGGCAGGATACTGACAGGCCGTGAGAGGAGGGGCGATTCCACAAGGAAGAAAAGCTGTGAAGGAAGCAGGGCTCCTGCTGCTTGACTCTAGAGTCCAGCCCTCCTCTGCCAGGGCCTCACATCTGGCCCACATTTACCATTTCAGCAGTCTGCTCCCTGGTGCTTCTACTGTAAGTCTCCACCATCACTGAAGGGCCCTTGATGTGCTTCTGGGCAGATGGCACCAAACCAGCATCACCATTTCCTAGTTTGCCTCTAGTGTGTGTGTCTGCTGTTCAGTGAAAATTGAGGGAACTTAACTTAAAGGAACCAGTCTGTTAAAGGAGTACGTCAAGGCTGTATATTGTCACCCTGCTTATTTAACTTATACGCAGAGTACATCATGAGAAACGCTGGGCAGGACAGGGAGGCCTGGCGTGCTGCGATTCATGGGGTCGCAAAGAGTCAGACACGACTGAGCGACTGAACTGAACTTAAAGGAAAATAAAGTGAATAAGAACACCTTTCTGTCTGTGCGGGGAATTGTAGTCTATACTCAAGTCAGGCTTTTCCCTTTAACCTAATTGGAAAATGGTGGCTAGGAATTTAGCCTGACTTGGATTTTGCAAATCCTGTGAAATGGTCTTCCCATTTGGGGCTGGTCCATAAATAATGTTCAGAGTCAACAACGCAGTTGCAGTCTTGCTACCAGACTCAGAGAGAGCCTGTTTCTTGTGCCCTAACTGTGCTAAGTGAATGAGTGGATTTAGGTGCTTTTTCTAGAACATGGTTAAGGTTGCTGTGCTATGATGTGTTACTCTTTTGTTAAGCAGAATGAAACAATGTAGAATCAAAGCGTAAAAGCTTAGTGGAACAGTCTGCAAGAACTTTAACAGTGAGACAGAGGCCAGTAACTATATGTGTGTATGTGTGTGTGTGAGAGAGAGCGGGGGAGAGAGAGAGAGAGAGAAAGAAAGAGAGAATGTAGGGCTGGGAACCTGTTTAAAGTGGCTCATTGTTGTTCATGAAAACCAAATCAAGACATGGTAATAACTTCTGAACTCAACAAAGAAAGAGATGAAAGAATGATGGATTTTCATAACAGATCAATTGCTGCCTTTCATTGGATATAACCTAGTTAAGCTTGGAGTGAGCAGGGAACCTGTGTGTCTGTGTGCCTGTCAGGGAGGGTTACGATGGACACTCTTTCTTCTCTTTATGGCCATGTGCCTTGCATGTTATGACCCACACTGTGAATGTGGTCCCACTGTTGATTTGATGGGAAAATAGGCATTAGCCACCAGTAGCAAGTTACAATCAACTCCAGTCCTTTTTCCATTTATAGAGAGTGTTGTCACTTTTGAGTTTAGTGACTCTTGTTTTTGTAGCACATTCTGTAGAAGAGGAATGTGAGAATTAGGGAGATCAAAGGACTTATTTATCATGCAGACTGCAGTGTGCTACCCACTTTCTCCCTAAATTTGCTAAAGTAGAAACAGAGAGTGAGGGCATCATCTGCAGAAAGGTACTGCTGTGTATCTTAGGTTGATGCCTGAGGGGTTTAGTAGTTAATTCAAAGATTTCTAACATAATAATTTTGTAACTTAAACCTGATTATTATCTTGTCATTTGGGGGATATTGTGGTCATTTTTTAAAAAAATATTTCCCCAGGTACTCTGGGGAAAATAGACTGATTTGTCCATTTACTTCTTAAATAATATTCAAATATAACTTATGGTAGATTCCCAGTTCCTCAAGTCAAAGCTTCATATCCTTCTTAACTTTGAATTTTTCCTGCTTTCACAGACAAGCATCTACTTAGTCCAGCTGATGTGCTGGGTGTACGTTGAGCACACTCTTTCTTTCCTTTTGGTTTTCCTGCCCAGCCTGCTCTTTCTGCTCCCATTTCTTGTACAGACCTTGTCTATCACTCTATGACTTGGCTTAAGTATCACTGTGAAGACATTGACAAGGTGTTATCCCTTCTCTGAAAGTGAGAAGCAGAGACCAAGATCAGGACAACTGGTAACTTGAGATAAAACAAGTCCTGTGTCTTCACCTCCTCGGCCACCAGCTCTCACACCTGTGTCTCTAGCACAGACCTTCACACCTGCATGTCCAGCTGCACCATGATGTCACTGAGAGCTCATCTCAGCTTGTCCACAAGTGATGTCTCCTAAACCTGCCTCCACCATCTTCCCCAGCTCAGTAAATGGAGACCCTGTCCTTCCCCCTCCTCACCCCAGACACCGCAGTCTCCTCTTACAGCCCACACCCATCCCATCAGCAGGTATCACAACTCTGCCTTCCAAATGTGTCTGGAGTGTGACCCTGTCTCTCCATTCCCACTGTTCTCTAGCTTACTCCAGTAACATCCTCACTTGTATCCACCCTCACCCTTCCCCACTTACTGCCTGGTTTCTGCAAAGCATAAGAGTTTCCTTGTAAACCTCAGACCATGTCAGTCCTCCCCTCCCCCTTCCCCTTTTACTGGAGTGCCCCCAGGCTCCTCCTGCTCTGTCTCCACCCTCACCCCCTCATTCTCACTCTGCTCTCCTGTCTCCTTGTCCTGAACACCTTGGGCATCACCCCATGGTCCCTGCATCCGCCCCTCCCTCTGTGAGGAGCAGCCTCTCCGGGTCTGCCTGAGCTCCCCCCTCCCCAGATCTGCTCACACCCTCTCTGAGCAGAGCCCTCACACCCCAACGTGGACTCACTTCCCTCCTTCACTCTCCATCCCTCTGGGCCAGCTTTCTTTTCCTTCTTGTCCTCAGTCCTTGTGCTCAGGTTAATTTTCCATATCACCCATCTCCCACTGTGGAAAGAAATTCTAAGAGCTCTGTTTCCTCGTGGCTGAATTCATTGTGCCCAGAACGGTGCCTGGTGTATAGTCAATCCTCTATAAATACCTGTTAAAGTGGTAAAATTCATAAATGCTTTGAAAAAATAAAGAATGAAAACAAGTGAAAAGCCCTAAGAGTTTTTAAAATTTTCCTGGTTACAGTTTAGTCACTATGAAATAAGCATATTGCTGTTGCTTAAACACTTTTATGAAGAACAGATGCTAAAAGGTTAGGATGGCAGGAGAACACATTTTAAATGTTTTTCTTTTTTCCCTTTTCAATCTCCACATAGGATTTGCAGAATTTGAAGGAAAGAGATCTAACTGTAACAGGAGATGGAGGAACCCCACTGAGTGAAGGACAGAAAGCCCGGGTCAGCCTTGCCAGGTGAGTGGGGTTTCAATTGCCATCCTGCCCCTCCTCCTCCGCGGCTCCTAGTGGATGTGAGCATGCAGACCCCACTCACCAGGAGGGGCTGTGTGAAGCAGGGTCTTGGTCTTTTCCTTGGGCTCTTGGAATGAACATGGGGTTGCTGGACGCTGTCATGATTCAGAGATGAGACCCAGGGAGTGTGAAGTGTCCTTTCTCTACATTTTCTAGAGCCGTGTATCAGGATGCAGACATCTACCTCCTGGATGATCCGCTCAGCGCAGTGGACACAGAAGTCAGCAGGCACTTGTTCGAACGGTGAGTTTGCACCTGTTTTATATCATTTCTTCTTTCCAGGAACCCTGTAGGGATCAACGAACGGAGCTCAGGAAAGCCTTTGTGCTCCAAGAGCCTTAGCTCCTGCTGCCCTGGTGTTCCTCCCTTCCCTCCACAGAAGATTCATTGTAGAGAAATCTTACATCATGATGAGGTCAGGACAGGAAAATACAGCAGGTGCTTCCAGTGTGTGGAGGAGAGTGGGGTCCATGCTTTAGCGAATGAGGGATAGATGGCAGGTTCCCCCATGACTTGCAGTTGATGGATCCAGACCCCAGGGATAAGAAGGGCAATGTAAAAATTTAAATCAGAGAGTAGGACTTGGTAACCTGGTAACTTGATGCCAGTCCTTTTCCTCCATCATGTGTTGAAGGCACATTAGAAGAGAAGTTTTCAGTACTGACATAGGACTTCCGTGGAAAGACTATTGGTTTATGCTTATTAATTAATCTGTTGGTTTGGAAATACTTAATAAAGGCTAGAATTTACAAATGATTTATTTCACATCTGAATATGACTCAATTATTTAACATTGCTTCATGGATTCTTACTAGAGTTAATACTTAGACCCTCATGTAGGGTAACCTTGAATTTGAAACTCGCTATCTTGGTTGAAGTCCTGACTCTCACTTTGTTTCTGGAATTTGTTGTCAGTGGCTCTTTCTTGGCCACAGAACTCCTGAAGGAGAAGGGCTCTGATGCTTTTCTGTCCTAACACACACTGACCGAGGCCTCTGGTAGAGTCTAGACTGGCCTCTTTGAAAGTCTCATGAATTCACTTTTTCTGAAACAGCCTCCACATCTACCCCACAGTTAGTTCCCTTGCTGTTGTTCACCTTGTAAAGCTAATGAGCCTTCCAGCTGCACTTATTAATGTCCTGCTGTATACACTGAGATTGATGCCCTTACAGATGTTCCTACACAAAACCTCTCAGTTTACAAGGAGGACGGTGAGCCAGGAGAGGGGAAGGACCACACTGGGTCGAATAAGGGAGACTAGGATGCCCAGCTGTCATTCCTGCCTCTGAGGAACCTCTCTCTACATGGAGCTGGTTAAAACAGATGCCTGGGAAAGCTCAGCAGAGTCACAGTTTAGAGAGTTTCCCTACAGGGTAGGAAGTACTAAGTGGAAGCGGAAGTGGAAATGTCAGCTGGAGGCTTTCCCTGAAGTTGGAAAGCTCCCTGTGCCCGGAGCTGGGTGGGTGGTGCCCTGGGGGCCTTCAGGCTGGGCCAGTGTGTGGAGGCTGAGAAGAGGACTCAGTCCTTTTTGAAGGTAGAATAGAAGCTCAGGTGTGGAGGGAGGAGGAAGCAGGGCTGTGAGAATAGCAGGCATGTCTTTGCCTGGAGGAGGCAGGGTTTTTGGCAGAGAGAAGCCATCTGGGAATTCTCGTTGTCAGGTCCTATGTTAGTTTCTAGGACTGTGTCCATCCAGGCTGCTCTCACAGGAGACCAGAGCTGGGTGGCTTAGAAATAATGAAAGTTTATCTATCTTGGTTCTAGAGGCTGAGAAAGTCCAAGTCAGGGTGCTGACAGATTCAGTGTCTGGTGAGGGTCTGATTCCTGTGTTCTCATGTGGTGGAAGGGTAAGGGAGCCCTGTGGTCCCTTTTATCAGGGCACTAATCCAATACTTTGGCCACCTCATGCGAAGAGTTCACTCATTGGAAAAGGTTCTCGTGCTGGGAGTGATTGGGGGCAGGAGGAGAAGGGGACAACAGAGGATGAGATGGCTGGATGGCATCACTAACTCAATGGACATAAGTTTGGGTGAACTCCGGGAGATGGTGATGGACAGGGAGGCCCGGCGTGCTGCGATTCATGGGGTCTCAAAGAGTCGGACACGACTGAATGACTGAACTGAACTCAGCTGAATCCCTTTCATGGAGGCTCCACCCTCATGATCTGATCACCTCCTGATGGCCCCACCTCCTAATACCAACACAGTGGGATTAGGTTTTAATGCATGAATTTTGAGGACAGAAACATTCATTCTACCAAGTTGTCACAGATGGAGGTGCTTAGAGAACAGAAATTAATTAATTCTCTCACGGTTCTCAAGGCTGGGAGTTCAGTGGCAGGCAGCTTTGGTCTCTGCTGAGCACGTCTCCTCGCCCGCTGGTGGTGGCCATTGCGCGATGTCCTCACATGGTCTCCCCTCTGTCCTTGAGCACCCCTTGCCTCTGTCCTTCTTTATAAAAAAGTTTTTATTGAAATATGGTTAATTTACAATATTGCGTTACTTTCTTTGTACAGCAAAATGGCTCAGTTATACACAGCTATGCATTCTTTTTAATACTCTTTTCCATTATGGTTTATCTCAGGATATTGAATATCCTGAATATAGTTTGCTGCCCTATACCATAGGACCTTGTTGTCTGTCCATTATACACATAATAGTTCGCATCTGCTAACCCCAAATTCCCAGCCCACCCCTCCCCCACACCCCTCCACCCATGCAACCCCAAGTCTGTTCCCTATGTCTGTGAGTCTGTGTCTGTTTTGTATTAGGTTCATTTTTGCCTTATTTTAGATTCCACTATAAGTGATACATGGTATCTGTCCTTCTCTTTCTGACTTACTTCGCTTAGTATGATAAAGTCTAGGTCTATCCACATTTCTGCAGATGGTATTCTTTCTTTCTTTACAGGGCACTAATCCAATACTTTGGCCACCTCATGCGAAGAGTTCACTCATTGGAAAAGGTTCTCGTGCTGGGAGTGATTGGGGGCAGGAGGAGAAGGGGACAACAGAGGATGAGATGGCTGGATGGCATCACTAACTCAATGGACATAAGTTTGGGTGAACTCCGGGAGATGGTGATGGACAGGGAGGCCCGGCGTGCTGCGATTCATGGGGTCTCAAAGAGTCGGACACGACTGAATGACTGAACTGAACTCAGCTGAATCCCTTTCATGGAGGCTCCACCCTCATGATCTGATCACCTCCTGATGGCCCCACCTCCTAATACCAACACAGTGGGATTAGGTTTTAATGCATGAATTTTGAGGACAGAAACATTCATTCTACCAAGTTGTCACAGATGGAGGTGCTTAGAGAACAGAAATTAATTAATTCTCTCACGGTTCTCAAGGCTGGGAGTTCAGTGGCAGGCAGCTTTGGTCTCTGCTGAGCACGTCTCCTCGCCCGCTGGTGGTGGCCATTGCGCGATGTCCTCACATGGTCTCCCCTCTGTCCTTGAGCACCCCTTGCCTCTGTCCTTCTTTATAAAAAAGTTTTTATTGAAATATGGTTAATTTACAATATTGCGTTACTTTCTTTGTACAGCAAAATGGCTCAGTTATACACAGCTATGCATTCTTTTTAATACTCTTTTCCATTATGGTTTATCTCAGGATATTGAATATCCTGAATATAGTTTGCTGCCCTATACCATAGGACCTTGTTGTCTGTCCATTATACACATAATAGTTCGCATCTGCTAACCCCAAATTCCCCGCCCACCCCTCCCCCACACCCCTCCACCCATGCAACCCCAAGTCTGTTCCCTATGTCTGTGAGTCTGTGTCTGTTTTGTATTAGGTTCATTTTTGCCTTATTTTAGATTCCACTATAAGTGATACATGGTATCTGTCCTTCTCTTTCTGTCTTACTTCGCTTAGTATGATAAAGTCTAGGTCTATCCACATTTCTGCAGATGGTATTCTTTCTTTCTTTCTATTTTATGGCTGAGTAGTATTGCGTTGTCTATATGTACCACATCTTCTTTACCCATTCATTTGTCTGTGGACATTTAGGTTATTTCCATGTTTCAGCTATTGTGAACAGTTTTGCTATGAACATAGGGTTGTATGTGCCTTTTTGATTTATAGTTTCCCCCATATATATGTCCAGAAATGGGATTACTGGATTATAAAATAATTCTGTTTCTAGTTTTCTGAGAAATCTCCATACTGTTTTCCATAATGCCTGCAACAACTGATAATCCCACCAGCAGTCTAGGAGGGTTCTCTTTACTCCATTCCCTCTCAGCCACTGTTATTTTAATAATGGCCATTCTCACTGGTGTGAGGTGATACCAGACTGTAGTTCTGGTTTGCATTTCTCCAATAATTCACAATGGTGAGCTTCTTTTGGCCATCTGTGTCTGTCCTTTGGAGAAATGTCTATTTAGTTCTGCGTATTTTTCGATTGGATTTTTTTGTTGTTGTTGAGTTGTGTGAGCTGTTTGTATATTGTGAAAATTAAGCCCTTGTTGGTCACATCATTTGTAGTATTTTCTCCTATTCTGTAGGTTGTCTCTTCATTGTGTTTATGGTTTCCTTTACTGTGCAGAAGCTTGTAAATTTGCTTAGGTCTTGTTTGTTTACTTTTTTAAAATTAAAAATAATTATTTGTTTATGGCTGTGTGAGCTCTTTGTTACTGTGGGGCTTTCCCTCTAGTTGTGATGAGCAGGGGCTTCTCGCTAGTTGCAGTGTGTGGGCTTCTCATTTCAGTGGCTCCCCTTGAGCAGAGCACCGGCTCTAGGGTGTGTGGGCTCAGTAGTTGAGGCTACTCAGCCCCAGAGCACAGGCCCGGTAGTTGTGGTCCATGGACTTAAGCTCCATGGCATGTGGGACTCTCCTGGACCAGGGATTGAAACCATGTCTCCTGCATTGGCACATGGGTTCTTTACCAATGTGCCACCACGAAAGCTCTTTTTGTATATTTTCGCTTATGTTTCTATTGCCTTAGGAGACTGACCTAAGAAAACGCTGGTATAATTTATGTCAGAGAATGTTTGCCTCTAATCTCTTCTAGAGTTTTATGGTGTTATGTCTTATGATTAAGTCTTTAAGCCATTTTGAATCTATTTTTGTGCATGGTGGGAGGGTGTGTTCCAATGTCATTGATTTGCAATCCTGTGTCTTGGTCCTTCTGTCTTAGTCTCCACTTCATCTAAGCACACCAGTCAGATTAGATTAGGTCCAGTATAATTAAGGGTAATGATTAACTCTTTAAAGTCCCTGTCACCAAATTCTAAGGAACTGATGGTTAAAGTGTCAAGTGAATCTGAAAAATAGCAAAGTGAAGAGACTTCAGCAGAGTCCAGTGTGTGAGAGGGAGACATGTGAGGAACTCTGAGCTCTGGACACAAGGAGCTGGGATTCCATGTCCACTAAGCAGGGGTCATTAGTCTTTGGTGGGACCTGTCCGGGTGTAAAATGTGCTGAGTGTTGGGGCGATGAAAGAGTTGTGGAGATGGATGCTGGTGATGGCTGCACAACTATGTGAATGTACTTAGTGCCTCTGGGCTGTATGCTTAAAATTGTTAAAATGGTAAATTTCATGTTATATAAACTGTAACACTTATACAAACCTGCATTGCCGGGAGCCAGCATGAGGAATCCTGCCTGTGGCAAAGGTCATGAGGAAGGAACCGACAAAACGCAAAGGCGTGATCTGGCTTCAGGCGTTCCCTCTGGGTTTTCCTGAACATCTACCCCCTATAACCAGAGTCTGCCTGCTTTATTGTACTGTGCTTTCCACTCTTCTGACATTCTCTGGAAAAAGTTAACTCAGGGCTTCAGTTAACAGTCTCCTGCATATAAAAAGAATGTCTCAGCTTAAACCCCTCTGATAGCTTTCTAACTTACCTGACTGGTCTGCCCAGACTTTTACAGTTTGTGAATTGCTTACAGCCTCCCAACCGTGAGAGGCACAAAGCTTAAAGCATCTTAAAGATACAGAGCCTTTCTAAAGAGCTAAAAATTATATTGGTGATGGGTTTCACTGTTGAGTCAATGACTGCTGCCAGGCCTCCATATTCTTTATCTTTTGGGCTCCTGAAGGTAATTAATGTAACTGGGATATAGAAAAAGGAATATAGTAGTTTTGATGTTAGCAACACTAGACTTTTGAGTTAATTACTTTTCTCTTTGTTATAAATCACTGTACTTCGTTCACTGTTACAAATTGTTGTGTCCTTGCTATGTAAGAATGTAACTTTATTTAGTGCTTTCTGAGAGTGGCACCAGACTTTGGGAAGAACAACAGAAATAAGTTCTCTGGTTGACAGACCCTTATCAGAAAAGGGCCATAAAATGTTAATTGGCCCTCTGGCCAGAAGATGATGTAAATCACCTAAGACTTGTATATACAACTAGGTATGCAGAGAGAAAGCCTGGTCTCGACAAGAGTCAGGGCTGCTGACGCTGCATAATTTTATATTATCCATTGGTCTCTATGTACAAAAAAAAAGTATAAAAGGCCTTTCTGGACAATAGAGGATGGGCCAGTCACTGGAAAGACTGGTTTCCCCTGTGTGGTCTATTCTCCTTCTCTCCTTTTCAGGCTGAATTCCCATCTAGGGTGTGGAGGCTCACCATGTCTACTTACTTGCCCTGGCTTCTCAGATCCACGAGAGAGGGAGCCCAAGGTGGGGCACCCTCCACTATTCAAACGGGCGCTGGTGGCCTAACGTAGATGGTACAGATCTCTTGTCCTGAGGTTTTATTAGTTTTCCACGTAAACCAAGTTATTCAGCATCTTTTCTCCACTAAATTTCCCACTATACTATTTCTTCCTAATCTATCTTATATTTCTAATTAAATAATTCTTTCTAAGACACCACGCTGTCTACCCTTCAAATTACCCTGGATCCACTGGGGCTGGACCCCGGCACTGCATAGTAGCACTGAATCTTTGAGAACATGAGAGAACAGGGCAGATGACACATGGCATGGCCTCCAGTTCTCTGATCTGACCTCCCACCTTCTCCTGTTCATGACTTGATGGATTTTTCATTAGAGAAGTGCCTGTGTCTTGTTATGAGTTCAATGACAGGAGCTAGTGCTGTGACAGTGATTCCCTACCCCCACCCTCCTGGCATCGTGAGTATCTCAGCCTCTTTATTCCCAGGATCCTACTTTGAACTCACAAATGTGTGTCATCCCATCTTGTGAACATCTGCACAAGTTCCCCATCAGGGCAGGAACAGATCCTACTGGCTGTTGCATCCATGTTACAGAGGCAGATAATTGGTGTGAAGTACAGTGTGCTGATCACAGAAGTTCTCCTGAGTTCTTTTTTGAACACAGGAGATATTTATAAAATCCTCTCAAATACTTTGGGTGTACGACTTTGGATATATACTTGAGAGAAGCAGGCTTAAGACAGTTGTTTGCTAATCAGAACCACATTCTCTAGGGTGATTTAAAGCAAAAACAGAGAGCATGAAAGCAATTTAGGAAATCACTCAGCAGCAGCTGGAGAGTGTTCTCAAGCTAGAGAACTGGATGGAACAATATGCTGTGAGATGGTGGTCACGTGGAAGCTTAGTCATGTGAAGGGTTCTGTGTTAAAAGTGAATGAATCACACTTCTACTTACGATGAACAGATTCCTTCAGTCATGAAGGAAGGTCATTAATGTTTGTGAGTTTTACAGTTTATGCTGTGAATACTAAATGGGTTCTGTCACCCAGAGAAGGTGAGGGGCCTTAGGTGAACTGATGCTGTCTCACCTGTGCCCAGCTGTGGATACTGTCCTGGTTCAGCCCCACATCCCAGACCCCTGCCTCCTACATTATCAAGTCTTCAGTTCTGTCCTGATCAGACTCCCATGCTGCTGTCTACACAGCTTACCCTCCTGCTCCAGCCCTTCTCAGACCCCTCTTCACATTCAGGAAGCAGCTCCAGGTCCTCAGACAGAGAACAAGCTTCCTTGCTGTCTGCGTCCCTCAGCCTTTCTGGCTCCACCCCCACTCGGTGACTGGCTGTGCGGGCTCTGTGTGGTCCTTTCTCACCCCGTCTGTCTGTGCCCACTGGTCCCTCTGTCCCAGAGCCAGGGAGCAGTGCACAGGACCGAGAGAAGATGGGACCTGCCATTTCCTCCCGCTCCTCCAGGGGGCGCCAGTGCCTCTCTGTCTTCCCGTAGCCCTCAGCGGGTGCCCTTGACCGTTTATGAGTGCCCCCCACCTGCCCGCAAGCTCTGAATGCAGGAAGGCACCTCAGCCCAGTGTGTTCTGTCCCAGGACCCCTGCACTTGCTGTGTCTTCTCCTAGGATGTTTCCCCAGAGAGTCTCAGGGCTCCCATGTCTCCCCAGAAAAGTGAAAATCGCTCAGTCATGTCCGACTCTTTGTGACTTCACGGACTATACAGTCAATGGAATTCTCCAGGCCACAATACTGAAGTGGCTGGCCTTTCCCTTCTTCAAGGGATCTTCCCAACCCAGGGATCGAATCCAGGTCTCTTGCATTGCAGGCAGATTCTTTAGCAGCTGAGCCACAGGGGAATCCCAGCAATACTGGAGTGGGTAGTCTATCCCTTCTCCAGCATATCTTCCCAACCCAGGAATTGAACTAGGGTCTCCTGCATTGCAGGCGAATTCTTTACCAGCTGAGCTGTCAGGGACAGCCCTTATATAGGATTATATGTGGGATTATTGGATTAACACAGCCTTTATATAGGAATAACAGTTAAACAGCTGGTTGCTGCTCAGTAATTTCTATGCATGACTTGGAAATCTTTACTCTAAAAACTTGGAAAATAGTGTATTTTCCTAATGATTTGAATAAAAGCATTATCTAGGAAAAATTCAAAGCCATCAACTGATCTCTTTGTTGTAATTATTTGTTACCTCATCTGTGATGGAATGTTAAGAAAACAATTTAAAACTTTTGTGTTGGTCTGTTTTGGACTTTACAGCCCATTAGATTTAATTAACATATGCCTTCCTAGATTACTGGCAGGTAACTATGAATTAAGGAGAAAAAAATTATATTTAAAAGCTATAGTATTAAATCTGAAAAAAGTGTTAGTCAAAAAACTTAGTATCAACACTGAACTAACACATGATAAAGGGTAAAAATGAATCCTTTTGGACTTAATGAAACAATGGTTGTGTGTCTATGTCTTGGGGTCCTGATTCTGATCACAGACCCAGTGTCCAGAGTGTCCCCCTAGGACTTTTCTGTCCTGAGTCCAAGCACAGGACCACCTGTGGTTAGGGAGGAGCAGAGAAGGGGACTGACATTTACTGAGCGTATTGGTGGTTTGCTTTCTCAGAATGTGTGGATGAAGTTGTCATTGACATTCTGAGATGAAGAAAATGAGGTTTAGTTGCTCATCTGACATCATCAGGTTTGTGAGAGGGACTGAGCTGCAGCCTGCTGCCTCCAGATTCTCCATCTCACTCATTCACAGGCTGAGCTGTGGCCCATGCTCCTGAGGTTTGCTCTGTGAGGGGCTCAGGTTCCCAGAGTATCTGCCTGAAGCTCTACCCATGGTCACCGGGGCGCCTGACCTGAACACTCGCTTCCCTAGAGGGGTTGTGTGGACCCTGGGGATGAGACTGGGGCTGAGTTTCTAGGGTCCTGCTTTTAAAAGGTAGGAGCAGTTGTAATTTTTTCTTTCTGTGAAAAAATTTAAGGTTGAATAGGGAGGGGGGTCTTGACTATAGAGCACTGGTGAGTGCTCTGACCTGTTGGATGATTTCTATTTTGATTTGGGCCGTTTGGGTTCTGTTCTTTTATTTTCATGTTTGGAAGGTGTTCAGTCCTAATGAAAGAAGCCTTGCTTTCTGACTGGGACTGGGAATGTTGCAGAGACTGATGGAGGCCACTCTAGGATTCAGTTTCTGTCTAACGTTCTTTGGGAACAAGTGTCTAGCAAATACACTGTGGCAAAGATTACAGAGAATCTATTAGTTTTTCCGTTGCTAATATTTATATCATTGATTATAATCATGTAGAAAGTTGCCCTAGAATGTACACATTTTTATATGACATAGATCCCTCTTCTCTCATTCCCACATAGCAATGAAATAGTATTTTAGTTCACTCAAATTTAGGACTCTCAGTATTAGTTGTTTTTCTTTATGAAACATGTAAATAATTGTTAAGCTGAGTTAAAAAAAAAAGTAGCTGTTGGTGCCTCCTTCACTGGACTACTTTTTAGAAGTTTTTCATTTCGGTTCAGTTGCACAGTCATGTCCGACTCTTTGCGACCCCATGAACTGCAGCATGCCAGGCCTCGCTGTCCATCACCAACTCCCGGAGTTCACTGAAACTCACGGCCATAGAGTTGGTGATGCCATCCAACCATCTCATCCTCTGTAGTCCTCTTCTCCTCCTGCCCTCAATCTTTCCCAGCATCAGGGTCTTTTCAAATGAGTCAGCTCTTCACATCAGGTGGCCAAAGTATTGGAGTTTCAGCTTCAACATCAGTCCTTCCAATGAACACCCAGGACTGATCTCCTTTAGGATGGACTGGTTGGATCTCCTTGCAGTCCAAGGGACTCTCAAGAGTCTTCTCCAACACCACAGTTCAATAGCCATCAATTCTTCGGCTTTCAGCTTTCATTATAGTCCAACTCTCACATCCATACATGACCACTGGAAAAACCATAGCCTTTACTAGATGGACCTTTGTTGACAAAGTAATGTCTCTGCTTTTTAATATGCAGTCTAGGTTGGTCATAACTTTTCTTCCAAGGAGTAAGCGTCTTTTAATTTCATGGCTGCAATCACCATCTGCAGTGATTTTGGAGCCCCCCAAAATAGCCACTGTTTCCACTGTTTCCCCATCTATTTGCCATGAAGTGAGGGGACCATCATGAAGTGATGAGAGAGATGGGAATACCAGACCACCTGACCTGCCTCTTGAGAAAACGGTATGCAGGTCAGGAAGCAACAGTTAGAACTGGACATGGAACAGTTCTACAGACTGGTTCCAAATAGGAAAAGGAGTACGTCAAGGCTGTATATTGTCACCCTGCTTATTTAACTTATATGCAGAGTACATCATGAGAAACGCTGGGCTGGAAGAAACACAAGCTGGAATCAAGATTGCCAGGAGAAATATCAATAACCTCAGATATGCAGATGACACCACCCTTATGGCAGAAAGTGAAGAGGAACTGAACAGCCTCTTGATGAAAGTAAAAGAGGAGTGTGAAAAAGTTGGCTTAAAGCTCAACATTCAGAAAATGAAGATCATGGCATCCAGTCCCATCACTTCATGGGAAATAGATGGGGAAACAGTGGAAACAGTGTCAGACTTTATTTTTGGGGGCTCCAAAATCACTGCAGATGGTGACTGCAGCCATGAAATTAAAAGACACTGACTCTTTGGAAGGGAAGTTATGACCAACCTAAATAGCATATTGAAAAGCAGAGACATTACTTTGCCGACTAAGGTCCATCTAGTCAAGGCTATAGTTTTTCCAGTGGTCATGTATGGATGTGAGAGTTGGACTATGAAGAAGGCTGAGCGCCAAAGAATTGCTGCTTTTGAACTGTGGTGTTGGAGAAGACTCTTGAGAGTCCCTCGGACTGCAAGGAGATCCAACCAGTCCATTCTGAAGGAGATCAGCCCTGGGATTTCTTTGGAAGAAATGATGCTAAAGCTGAAGCTCCAGTACTTTGGTCACCTCATGCAAAGAGTTGACTCATTGGAAAAGACCCTGATGCTGGGAGGGATTGGGGGCAGGAGGAGAAGGGGACAACAGAGGATGCGATGGCTGAATGGCATCCCTGACTCGATGGACGTGAGTCTGAGTAAACTCCGGGAGATGGTGATGGACAGGGAGACCTGGCGTGCTGTGATTCATGGGGTTGCAAAGAGTTGGACACGACTGAGCGACTGAATTGAACTGATGGGACCGGATGCCATGATCTTCGTTTCTGAATGTTGAGCTTGAAGCCAACTTTTTCACTCTCCTCTTTCACTTTCATCAAGAGGCTTTTTAGTTCCTCTTCACTTTCTGCCATAAGGGTGGTGTCATCTGCATATCTGAGGTTATTGATATTTCTCTCCTGGCAATCTTGATTGCAGCTTGTCCGTCATCCAACCTGGCATTTCTCATGATGCATATAAGTTAAATAGGCAGTGTGACAATATACCGCCTTGACGTACTCCTTTTCCTATTTGGAACCCATCTGTTGTTCCATGTCCATTTCTAACTGTTGCTTCCTGACCTCCATACAGGTTTCTCATGAGGCAGGTCAGGTGGTCTGGTATTCCCATCTCTTTCAGAATTTTCCATAGTTTATTGTGATCCACACAGTCAAAGGCTTTGGCATAGTCAGAGTTAGGTTCAAAGTTACTAGGGATAAATGTAAGAACCTAGTCAGATTAATTGATTTATGTTTAATTTTTATTATTGATTTGGTATTTAAACTGCAGGTTTTTGACTACTGTGTAGTCTTTGTCTTATTTTTTTTCAAAATATAGGTTTCCGGTTTGAAGCACCCCATTAATGTGCATTTGCATACTGTGCCTTTTGTGTTTGTAGGTGTATTCGTCAGACCTTGAAGGAGAAAATCACAGTCTTAGTTACTCATCAGTTGCAGTTCCTAGAAGATGCAAGTCAGATTCTGATACTGAAAGATGTAAGTAGTTTCTAGAAGTCTGGGGAATTGCTTTTCTCTCAGGTGTGTTGAAGAACAGACCTTCCCGCACTAAACACCCCCTTCTCAGAGCAGGTGGTGTTCATGCCTTGGAGGATGAACCCAAAGACCTGTAACCCCGAATGCTCCTGTCCATGGGAATCTCCAGGCAACAATACTAGAGGGGGTGGCCATGGCCTCCTCCAGGGAATCTTCCTGACTCAGGGATCAAATCTGAGTCTCTTGCTATTGAATCCTGTCTCATTGGCAGTCAGGTTCTTTACCACTGGCACCACCTGGGAAGTCCAGAAATGGCACTACTACACTCTAAGCCACATAAACCCTAAAGTATATAAAAGTGCAACAGTATTACTAAATCGTCACTGTTCTGATGAAATCTGTTAAGGATAATGATTCAATTTTGTTTAGAAGTTTTTATTTTCCTCTTTCACAACTTAAGTCAAAATGTATCACTTAGAAATTAGAGATACTAACATCTGATTGTATCTAAGTGATTGTTATACATAGTTTGCCTAAAGAGCATCTTCCATTAACACCAGAAGTGAGGTTGGGTAGCCGAGCACCCGGGTCAGAGATGCCCACTCTGCTGGTGTCTCCAGTTGCTGGTGTCCCTGCCCCTGTCTCTGTGTGCCTGATATGTGTGGGAGCCTGTGCAGCAGGAGGACAAGGCCCTGCCCTCATGGGGCTCCTGTTCTTATGGGGAGGATGTGACACAGAGAGGTGGGCTGACATCCTGGCTGCCTCCCTGAGGAGCTAGTGCCTCACGGGGTCTGAGTGACATGAAGGTGAGGGCCACCTGGGGGAGGGAGTCTGAGGCAGGGGCTCCTAAGGAAGGAGTTGGCCTGGCAGGTTGGAGGAACGTCAGGAAGACCAGCGTGTCTGAGGAGAGTGAGCAGGGGGATGGGAGGGAGCTGGTCTCTGAGCAGTGAACAATGGGTGGTTGTGGGATGGAAGCCATCAGACGGTCCAGAGCAGAGGAGGGATGTGGTCTGATGTGGATTTGAAAGATTCCTCTGATGGTCACTGGAGGGGTGACAGAAGAAGTAATTAGGAGTCTTAGTAAAGCTGAGGAGACAGAAGTGTGGGCTCAGGCTAGAGTATCAGTTTCTAGAGCTGCCATAACCAAGTACTGCAAACTGGGTGACATTAAAAGAGCAGAAGTTTATTGTCTCCCTGTTCTGGAGGCTACAAGTCCCAAATCCAGGTGCTGGCAGGGCCATGCTCTCCAGGGGAGAATCCTTTCCTCCAGCCTATTTCACCGGCCTTCCTTGGTGTTTCTTGGCTTCCAGCTGCAGCACTGTGGTCTCTGCCTCTGATGTCACAGGGTCATTGTCCCCGTGTCTGAGTCTCATAAGAATCTCAGCCATATTGGATGTAGGGTCACCCTCCAGGGTGACCTCATCTTGACTTGATTACATCTGCAAAGACCCTGCTTCTAAATAAGGTCATGTTCACAGGTGTCATGTTTGAACTTATCTATTTGAGGAGGGAGCACCATCCAACCCACAACTCCTAGCATGGCTGGGGGTGGGGTGGAGAGTAGTGAGAAGTATTTAGACTTAGAGGTCATTTGATGCTTCACTCCTTGGCTTGTTTGCCTCTATGTCTCAGCACCTTTATCATTAACCCCTGACTGTTCCACAGGCCCTTGGTCAAATTCCTGACTTAAGAAATGAATTTCTGCTCTAAGAAAGATTATTAGAATGCAGACCCTCTGCCTCTCTGGAAGCAGTTCCATGTGTTGACTCCTACCTGCTCCTCTAGGAATGGGAAGAGGGTGGTGGTTAAGGTTTTTTGAGCTTGAGGGCTGTTGATTTCATGTGCAGAAAGTGCAATTCTAGTGTGCAGATCCCAGTGTTGACAGTGTTATGAGCACAGGATCAGTGGGCAGGAGAATAACCTATTTATTCCATCCCTAGATGTTTTAGGGTCCCCTTATTGCTTCCTTTGAGGACACTATCCCCAATTTTAGTACTAACAAAACAACTATTTGTCCACCAGTGAATACCCCTGCATGAGTTGGGGTCCATCCTTACGGTTTGTCTGGTCCGTCTCTCACAGCAGAGGGGGGATGGCTGCCCTGTTGTCCCCTTGGAATTGTCAGTGCTTGGCTGCTGAGTGAAATTGCTGTCTTTGTACTACAAGTCATTTCATTGTGTATATTACAGATATCAAATCATGAGCACTAATTTCCTTAAAGAGGTGTATGCATTTTGCCTCCCAAGTGGAACAAGACACGCTATATCCTACATACGTTTCTAGTTCTGCAGTATCAGATGGTACCCAGATGCCTCACTGCATTTCTCCCATTGGCTCACCTCAGGGGATATGGTGAGAGGGATCCCAACTAGGGTCCTGAGTCATCTTCTATCTGACCAGTGTTAACCAGAGCTGCTTGTATTTGATGAGTTTTGCATCCTGGGATTTTTTTCCTAATGTTTTGTTTGCCACTGAGTGATTCAGGTGTGTCTTGCTTAGGGATCAGAAAATAGTGAAACGTCTGCACATTATTTTATATGACTTTGTAAGGGAGGAAAACTGCGCAAGGATCTGTCACATGTGTTCGAAGATTGATTGGCAGTAGCTTAAGCTCTAATTGATGATGAGATTGGCTGTAGCTTAAGCAGTTGCCTGTTTTGGGGAAGGCTGGTTGGCTGCTTGTGGTTGGTTGGTCTTAAATTCTTTTCTTGGATCTGAGTGCACTGATTCTGGCTTAGGTTTTGGTTTGTGGACACAGACTGCCAAGGCTTTAGAGCCACCCCAGCCCCATGGCCTCCTTGTTTAATTACTTTAAAAGGTGGAATATTGAATTTTCAGTTGGGAACTTGCTGAGTGTCTGGGGACAGTTGTAGAGACCAAGGAGAGACCTCTCATGGATTTTCTGTCTGGGGCTTGTTCCTATTATCCCAGCCGGGCACAGTGACAGTGACAGTGGTCAGTGAAAATTTCATGAGTGACTCTTACCTGTATGCAGATATACTGGTCCCCACCTCTGGGTTAAGTTTCACTTTCTTTCCTGGAATATCCTCCCCAATTGACTTTTTAAAAGAAATTCTGCTTGTCACATGATGTGCTATATGTGCTTAGTCATTCAGTCGTGTCTGACTCTTTGTGACCCCATGGACCCTCTGTCCATGGGATTTCCCAGGCAAGAACACTGGAATGGGTTGCTATGCCCTCTTCCAGGGGATCTTCCCAACCCAGGGATCGAACCCAGGTTTCCCGCATTGCAGGCAGATTCTCTACTGTCTGAGCCACCAGGGAGGCTTCTCTCAATTCCCATGTTGTCTGTAGAGATTGTGCTGCTCCTCCCACCAACCTCTGTGCTTTTTGCTTCCCTCAGTACCCAGGGTACTTATGTCAATGGCCTGCATTTTAAACACACAAGCACATGTTTCTTTCATATCCACCAGCACCTAACACAGGGTTTGGCAGAGAACACAATGCTCAGTTCTATATTGAGTTGACCGAACTAGATTTTTCAACAAGAATTCTAGACTCAGGGATCTTTTTTTTTTTTTTTACTAAAACCATAATTTAAGGCCACATAATTTTTCTTGATTAGTATTTAGGTTGTTTTTAATATTATCAAATGTAAATTAATTCCTTTCAATTTTTTTTTTTTAATTTTAGGGCAAAACATTGAAAAGGGGAAATTACTCTGAGTTCCTGAAATCTAGGGTGGATATTCTTTCCCTTTTCGACAAGGGGAATGAGCAGTCTGAACCATCTCCAGTTCCAGGAACTCCCACTCTGATCTCCAAGTCTTTGGGTCGGTCTCTACAGTCTCCTAGACCCTCGTTGAAAGATGCGGCTCCAGAAGACCAAGATGTGAGTTGCTATCCATCAGTGTGCCCTGGTCTTTCTGCTCTTGGTGGCCTCATGGACCTTCAGTCTGCTTCTCTAATGACATCTTCATTTGTTCCAAAGTAGACCGTAAAGTTCCCAAAGTCTTATTCCATGGAATTCATGGAAAAGCATGAAGGGAGCAAGCCTGTTAGTGGTTCTCTTTAGGGTATAGTTGGAAAATCTTATGGAGGTCAGCAGTGGGTGCACTGCTGTGCATTTCTGGGTACATGTGGCTCACACTGATTGAGAACTCTTCAGTTTACCATAGTTGTGTCCTACTTGCTTTTGTGGCTCCTGACTTCCCTTATGCATCCAGAAGCTTAATATGAAGACTACCTTAGACTGAGTCCTGCTGTTGCCACAGTAAATCATCTACTTATCCTGCATGTTGGAATGTTCTAGCACTGCATATGACTAATGGTACTATTTTGCCTCGATGTCAGATAGTTTGTGATAGGTCAGAGGTAACGTGTGCAAAGGACCTGACGCATGGTAGACACTTCAGTGTTAGTTCCCATCCTCCTTTCTTACCCTTCAAGACCAAGAACCACATCTTATTGACCTTGGATCCCAGTGGCCAGGATAGAGTAGGACATTTTTGGCTCCCGTGACTCTATAATGCATTTTAAGTCCTCCAGACAGAAATGCAGAAATGTACTAGATCTCCCTTAAAATACACAGATATTCTTTGATATCCAAACCCAGGAGCCTGGATGACTCTGATAATTACTCGGATTAGCTGTTCACTTTCTAGACTCAATCACTCTGAAATTTCAGAACCAAATAGACTCAGATCATACGTTTGCAATGTGCTATCCAAAC
Organism: Connochaetes taurinus; assembly: GCA_006408615.1. Classification (NCBI taxonomy): domain Eukaryota; kingdom Metazoa; phylum Chordata; class Mammalia; order Artiodactyla; family Bovidae; genus Connochaetes; species Connochaetes taurinus. Next base: position 116,289 of record SJXO01005643.1, read on the forward strand.
ATTACTGCAGCCCTTTCTGTGATCTCAGTTTACTGTATTTGGCTAGTATGTTGAGCCTGTGTTTTCTGTTTCTATCATTGAGTGACACAAGTCATCTAGAGTGATATATTAGCTCCATATCATTTTGTGTGTTATTTTAGTGCAAACTTCTGCATTTATACATTAATTGATTTTGTTGTGTGTGTGCTGAGAGTCATGATCTGTTTTAAGCAAAGCTACCCAAAGTGAATAACTTCGTGTGAATGTTCTTTTATTTCTAATAGAGTCCTAGGAGTGGGATGGCTGTGTCCAGGGGTAAACGCATATGTGGTTTGCCCAGATATTCCCACACCCTTCTCCGTAGGAGATGGACCATCCTGTGCTCCTGCCAGTGCATGTGATGTGTCTGTTTCCCCACAGTTCTGCGGTGGAGGGCAGTGTTGAACTCTTGAAATTTGGGGTTCATTATATAAAATTTCATCTCTCACTGCCATGTTTCCCTTCCAGACTGAGAACATACAGGTTACACTACCTCTAGAAGACCAACTGGAAGGAAAAGTGGAGTTTAAGACCTATGCGAGTTACTTCACAGCTGGTGCTCCCTGGCCTGTCATCATCTTTCTTATTTTGGTAAACATCGCAGCTCAGGTACGTAAAGGTTGATATTTACATACTATTTATACTGTATTTTATGATTATTTTTGTGTATTAAGAGATTTATCTCAATGAATTGGCTCATGAGGTTGTGGCCCTAGCTTGGTGAATGTGAAATCAGAAAGGCAGGCCTGTAGGCTGGAACCTCAGGCAGGAGCTGACCCTGCTGTCTTGAGGCAGAATTTCTTCCTCCTCTGGGAAGCCACAGGTTTTGCTCTTAGGGCCTTTGCCTGAGTGGATGAGGCCACCACAGTGTTGAGGGTGATCTCCTCTACTGAAGTTCTGATGATGGATGTGAACCACATCCACAAACTACCTTCACAGCAACATCTAGATGAGTGTTTGGATGAATCGCTGGAGACTGGCCCAGCCAAGCTGACACCGTAACTGACCATCACTGTACCTGTCAAGCTTTTTGCTTTGAAAAATCCCAACATTTATACTGTTATTACTGCCTTTTGCAGTCCACTTGGATTTGCATTGACATACATTATATTTGGGGAGCAAAGCCTTCTAGGGAAAAGGGGATTTCTTTTAAAGATATTGACTTGTAAGTTGCCCTCCTCTGACCTGTGGTCATCTGGGGAGGGGGCTTGGTGAAGACCTGAGCCGGAAGGACCGTCTCTGTGTTCTGGAGCTTTTCCATCCCCCATCCTAGTGAGCGGGGTGTGAGGCTCAGTGATGTCTGTGTCTGAGTGATTGCTATTTCCTGCTCCAGGTTGCCTACGTCCTGCAGGATTGGTGGCTTTTAAACTGGTGAGTGATTCCTGGTCTGACTGAAAGTGCTGAAAGTCTACATGAAGCTTCACTTTCCCACAGAGTCAGGGGGACTGACCCTCACATAGTTTCCCTGAAGAAAGATGAAAGTTCCTGTGGGTGGTGTGTGATCCCCTGTGATCTCTCCCATGTCCATCCTTTTAGCAGCTTCTTCACAGAAAGTTTTTTTTCTTTTTTTGAACATTTAATATTGTATTGGAATATAGCTGATCAACAATGTTGTGATAGTTTCAGATGAACTTCAAAGGGACTCAGCCATACATATGCATGTACCCATTCTCCCCCAAACCCCACTCACATCCAGGCTGCCACATAACACTGGGCAGAGTTCCATGTGCTGTACAATAAGCCCTTGTTGGTTACCTGTTTTAAATCCAGCAGTGTGTGCATGAGCATCCAAACTCTCTAACTATCCTTTTCCTCGGCAACCATAAGTTCCTATCCTAAGTCTGTCTTCACAGAGTTTTGAAAACTGAAAGTCATGATTCAGATTTTTAAAAGGAAGACACACAGAGGGCCTTGTGAGCTGGGAAACGCTTTGCAGCATAAAATACATTTCTTGAATTGAAGTAAATTTTTTGATATTTGTGTAAATTCTATGTATAATCTAGAGTGTAATATTTTTTCTTCCCTGTTCCATAGGGCAAATGTACAAAGTGGCCTGTATTTAGGGACATATGTAGAAGAAGCTGCAGATTTAATGTTTGTGCTGAACTGGTTCTTAGGAGTTTATTCAGGTAAAGTTGTGTCATCTGCTCCATTATAGCGGAGTCTAAGGTGTTTATAATGAGTCTGTGTGATAAACTAGGGCTTCCAAAGTAATTCAGCTTAACTGATTGTTTTAGTCTCATTTACTCTGTGAATTAATTAGAGTAAATATTTTAAAGATCTACTTGAAGAAAAGAGATTGAAGACTCTTAATTTGCTCTGTACTGGATTTTGGTAGTTAAACCAGGATTGCACATTCAGAAAATCAGCCCCTGGCAAATACATGGCTATTGTCTATTAAATAGATTGCTTTAGCTAAATCTTTTATCTCTATATGGATGGGTAAAGGGATTAGAAATGAATCCCCACCCTGTGATTCAGGTTGTTCCAATTCAGTCTAAATAACCCCTGGCTTTTATTGATCTTGGGTGAAATCCTCTGGCAGTATGGGCCCCAGATAAAAGCATTATTCCCCCCCAGGTATGCAAAGCTCCCCCTTACCACACTGGTCATCTCTTGGGCTTCACTAATTACTAGAGAAGCTAAGCAGGGGAAATCCAGGGCCTGGGATTAGATTCCTCCTCTTTCTTACCTTGAGATCACAGTGTTGTCTCCTCCCCAACTGTGTGATTAATTTTACATTTGGTGTGCAGGACTAATATTAGCGTGACTGTCTCTATTCACAAGAATGTTTAGAATATATATCACTTTATGTACTACTTAAAGGGTATCTTCACCTAAAATTTTAAATATCTTCTTTATCTATTTATTTGTTGATGAACATTTAGGTTGCTTCCATGCCGTGGCTTTTGTAAATACTGCTGCTATGAATATTGGGGTACATGTGTCTTTTTGAATTATGGTTTTCTCAGGGTATAGCCAAGTTGTGAGATTGCCGGGTCATATAGTAGTTGTATTTTTAGTTTTCTAAGGAACCTCCATACTGTTCCCCATAGTGGCTGTATCAATTTACATTCTTACCAACAGTGCAAGGGGGTTGCCTTTTCTCCACATTCGCTAGCATTTATTGTTTGTGTATTTTTTGATGATGGCCATTCTGACTGGTGTGAGGTAATACCTTATTGTAGTTTTTATCTACATTTCTCTAATAGTGATATTGACCATCTTTTCATATGCATCTTGGCCATCTGTATGTCTTCTTTGAAGAAATGTCTATTTAGGTCTTCTGCCCATTTTTAATTTTTTTTTTTCCCTGCTATTGAGCTGCATGAGCTGCTTGTATATTGTGGAGATTAACCCCTGTCAGTTGCTTAGTCTGCAGTTATTTTCTCCCATTCTCAGGACTGTCTTTTCATTTCATTTATGGTACATATATACACAGGACTATTACTCATCCGTAGAGAGTCATGAAATTGGGTCATTTGTAGAGACGTGGATGGACCTAGAGTCTACCATGCAGAGTAAAGTAAGTCGAAGGAGAAAAGCAAACAAAATGCTTATATTAATGCACATATATGGAATCTAGAAAAACGGTACATACACACCTATTTACAGGGCAGGAATGGAGTCGCAGATGTAGAGAACAGATGTGTGGACACAACGAGGGGTAGGGAGGTGGGGAAGATGAACTGGGAGATTAGGATTGATATACATACACTACCATGTGTAAAACAAATAGATAGTGGGAAGCTGCTATATAGCACAGGGAGCTTAGCTCAGTGCTCTGTGATGACCTAGAGGGGAGGGATGGGAGGACAGGAGGTCTAAGAGGAAGAGGATATATGTATACATATAGCTGGTTGACTTCATTGTACAGCATAAACTAACACAACAGTGTAAAGCAACTATATCCTAATAAAAAAAAAACTAAATAAAAATTTAAATATCCTCACAGAAAATGCTTTTCAAAGTTTGCTTGTACAAACGCTTATACAAAGAAAAGAGTGTGTTATGTAAAAATCTACTCATTGAAATTTGGCATTTATTTTGTTGATTACTTGGCAAGAAACTTGAATCCACCAGCAGTTTACCTTCTGAATTGGTGGACAATGAGAGCTTAGAGAAGAAAGAAGGGATTCTGTTACACATCCATATAGGATGGTGGGCTAAGGCAAATGCCTGTTAATGGAATTCAGGAATTTGAGCAACTTTCAGAATTTAAATAATACTGGTCAGCTGAATGGAAAAAGTGCTTGATGGAATATTTATTACAGAAGTTATCCCAACTCTATTTAGCATTGTGAGTTGAAGAGATGTTTAGAGGGCTCTTTTAATTTTTATCTGCATAGTAGTGTTCATTTATGTTATTGATAAAACATAAATTTGCATGATTAGATTTGTTTACAAATGCTTTGGGGTTCTATCAAACACTTAGTGAGAGATTAATTGCTTGTTTAGATTAATTATCTCTGCCAGAATATAATTTGTAGTTTCTTACAATTCAGTTATTTAAGAGATTGTCCACTTGCAACTTAACATGGTCTTTTTATCCTCTTTAAAGTTACTTGGGCCTAGAGTAGCTACTTTATTTTTAATATTTTAAATTTTTATTAATTTTTATTTCAGTATACTCATTCACCAATGTTGTGTTAGTTTCTGTGGTACAGAAAAGTGAACCAATGATACAATACCCTCTCTTTGGATTTCCTTCCCATTTAGGTCATCACAGAGCACTGAATAGAGTTACCTGTGCTATACAGTAGGTTCTTAAGAAGCTACTTTACATGGAAGTAAATTTCCTTGTAAATGATAGGGAAATGGTAAATCATTTCTCCTATTTTCTGTTAATTCACATGCTGGTACCAAAGCATACCTCACTTTTAGATTGTGGGACATGTTGTAAATAGTGAAATTTGAAATGTGGAGAGAAGATCAACTACTTTTTGCAATTATCAACCTTGTGAGTTTTTATTACAACTTGTAATTGAATTAGGAAAGCCTAGAATGAAACTGTAGGTAACAGATGATATTTTTACCCCTGTGTTGTTTCTATTTAGTGAGAGTAAAACATTGATTTTTTATAGTCATCTTTATAACTGTATTTTGTGAAAGCATTAAACTCTTACAGAATTTACTATATATATATTTACATATATAAAATTTTATTTATTCTATGTGTATGTAAATTTCTGTATAAATTTTACCTATAGAATTAAATGCATCGTATCTTTATAAACTGCCTACAATGCTTCAGCATTGTTGAGGATTAGACAGAGATCTTGTGCTGAGTGATGTTTCTTTATTTCAGGGCTGACTGTATCTACCATCCTTTTTGGCCTCACAAGGTCTCTGCTGTTATTCTATGTCCTTGCTAATGCTTCACAAACTTTGCACAACAAAATGTTGGAGAGCATTTTGAGAGCTCCAGTATTGTTCTTCAATAGAAATCCAATAGGTAAGTCAGACATGAAGCTTCTCAATGAATGTCTTATTAACACATTTAGTGCCTGATTACATTTTCATATTTGAAAATGGAAGATATGCTTAGAAGAAAATCACTGTCTGTGTTTTTTCATTTTCTACAAAAAGCTTCATTGATAACTTTTCTTGGTAGGGAAAAAAATCTGGATATAGGAGCATATAAGCTTTCATTCCAATTTATGCATGTCTGTAAAAAAATTAATGTTTACTTTGCAGGATGATTCAGGAGTCCATTTGTTACATATACCCAATATACAACGCAAATGTGTTGAAATGTTTTTGACTAGTTGTTGGGACGTTGGCTGTGTTACATGATGTTAAGCTAACTAGGAAGGGCCTTCTTCTAGAAACATCTCTACAGGAGACAGGCTGTGTGTTTTTTTCTTTCATTGCCCCTCCATTTCTGGGACCACAGAGCTCTGACATGTGCTCATATTTTGAGGTTTACCTGAATTGTAATGGAAAATTAATTTAAATGCAAGATCAGTGAAATGTATACATCCTCTTCAATAAAATCAACCCTCTAGTTTTACAGTGGAATTTTGGTTACATTTAAGAGGTCTTGTGGTACATAACAGGTGGATCTTCATTACTAAGTAAGAGTGTCCCTGAAGGTTTCCCAGTGGTTACTTCCTCTACTCTGAGGCCTTTGACCTGTCTTGCTTTGGAAGGTAGTCTCCTGACCTGGGTTTCTACAAACAGTTCATCAGCACATATGCCCACTCTGTTCAGTTGGTTAGACTTGTGTTGAGGCCCAGGGCGGCTTTGTTTTTGCAGGTCATGATTGACAGGACCTGTCAAGGCAGGAATGTGACTGGAGAGAGGACAGGAGCTGCCTGGTCATCAACTAGCTGTGTGATCAAGGTCAAAGTAGGAATATACTACTGGGCAGGCAAATCTCCAGGCAGGATATTGTCATGGTTATAAGTATGGACTCTGGAGCCAACTTCTTGGGTTCAGTCCTGGTGCTAGTTACTAATAGTAATAGCCAGTTACATTTATGTTAATAGTTATGTGCAAGTTATTTAATTTCTCTGTGTCTCAATTTTCTTACCTGTAAAATGAGGATATTATTCACACATTTACCAATATCTTGATTTTGTGGGCATTAAGCAGGTTGATACATTCACAGCATTTAGCACACGGGCAGTACCTAATGAACTTTAGTGAGGATTATGACATAGTGTCTGGGAACTTCCTCTCCTGTGAAATGGGAATAACTGCTGCCCTTTCTGTTTGATAAGGCTGTTGTTGAGGATTAAATAAGACTGTTTAGGGCTGCATCTTGCACAGATTTATTCAACACATGTTGTTTATTCCAGGCACTGTGTGGAGCACAGGATGGTAAGGTGCAGAGGCTTACACAGATCTCATCATATTATGAAGCCATAGCAAGGAAGTGATTGGAGGAGTCCATGCTATTGTGGCTGTGAAGCTGCTCTACTTTACTTTGCCTGTTAATGTGAAAGCTATGGTCAAATTTGGGAGCATCAAGTGGGACTGAATTTCTGTTATCACAGCCTCTGAGTGCTCCTTACCACAGTTCAACAGGCTGATGATGACCTGTAGGCTTCTCCGGATGCTGATGTATCTGTTATTCAAGGATTTGGAACCAAGTTTAAATCTTCAAGGTCACTAATCCTAGAGCAGCAGACATACCAGTGTATATCTTGTCTCCCCATCCTGTGTCTATTATCAGAACTTCTTTCCTTCAAGAAATAGAAGCCCAATTAAGTGCTGCAAAGATATGCCCAAAGGTTTCAGTGCATCACTTATTTACTCTTTTGGTGGTACCTTAAGTTGAACTTTTCCCTGTGTTTATTTTTAAAAGTAGAATTTGTAATAGACTGTTTATGGTGTCTTTGTTTCTGGAATGTGATGGCATGAAGAGAGAACCGTGTGGACTGGTGTTACTTATTACCAAGTTCAAGCTTGCTCTGCTCGCCTCACAATGCCAGTAAGTCTTACAGATGACGTGTTAAAGCAAGAAATAGCGACTTTATTTGGAAACTTTGCAGACTAATGTCTCAAAATAACCATCTTATTGGGGCCTGGATGCCAGGTTCTTTTATAGCACACAGAGGAGAGGAGGCGAGGAAGTAAAGCCATTTACCTTGCAAAATTGGAGGGGATTTGTTAATTTTTTCTTTTCTACAGCTATTCACAGATAGTGAGGGTCAGATTGTCCCCCTGTGAGCTGACAAAAGCCACTTTAGTTTAACTTTGAGGCAGAGGGGCAGAGTTCCCTGACAAAAGCAGTGAACAGCAATGGTCAAAGAAACAGATCCAGCGTGGAGTCAGTATTGGCTCCTCCTTATGGCAGTTCCTTTGATGTGCACCTCCTCATCTGGGGCCAGTACCCTCTGCTTTCTCCTCCTGCGTCTCCTCAGGGTGCACCGCCCTTGCAGGGGTGGCTGCAGAGACCTTGTCTGCAGAATCCTTTTTTTACTGATGTAGCAAGTGGTGTTTTAAGTTCACACTAGATATTTAATAAAAATTAGTTCTCATATTACAATCCTGAAACCTTTATATATATATTGTTGTGGATATACTATTGTTGTAGATTCTGAAAATGGAAATAAAATCAATGATAAGTGATCCTTAGTCATTTAGTAATATATTTGTTTTCCTGCCTACATCCCTCTGATCTTCTTAGATGCTTATTCATTAAGTCTGTGTTTGTCACACCTGGTACACCTCTGAAAATAATGACTTTATTACCCCAGTAGTAAACTCACAACTTGGAAATGGTCAAAATTCAGTTTCCCCAAATGTGAGGTGCTGTGAATGATCTGGAGGGAAAAAATTACAGAGAGGTTATAATTATGTTGATTTAAAGAGTATCAGTGGACTGGAAGAAACACAAGCTGGAATCAAGATTGCTGGGAGAAATATCAATAACCTCAGATATGCAGATGACACCACCCTTATGGCAGAAAGTGAAGAGGAACTAAAAAGCCTCTTGATGAAAGT
>SJXO01005644.1:0-18332 GCA_006408615.1 Connochaetes taurinus
TGGACTGGTTCCAAATAGGAGAAGGAGTACATCAACGCTGTATATTGTCATCCTGCTTATTTAACTTTTATGCAGAGTACATCGTGAGAAACGCTGGGCTGGAAGAAGCACAAGCTGGAATCAAGACTTCAGGGAGAAATATCAATAACCTCAGATATGCAGATGACACCACCCTTATGGCAGAAAGTGAGGAAGAACTAAAGAGCCTCTTAATGAAAGTAAAAGAGGGGAGTGAAAAAGTTGGCTTAAAACTCAACATTCAAAAAACAAAGATCATGGCATCCAGTCCAATCACTTCATGGCAAATAGATGGGGAAACAGTGACAGAATTTATTTTCTTGGTCTCCAAAATAACTGTAGATGGTGACTGCAGCCATGAAATTAGGACACGCTTACTCCTTGGAAGGAAAGTTATGACCAACGGAGACAGCACATTAAAAAGCAGAGACATTAATTACTTTGCCAACAAAGGTCCGTCTAGTCAAGGCTATGGTTTTTCCAGTGGTCATGTATGGATGTGACAGTTGGACTATAAAGAAAGCTGAGCGCCAAAGAACTGATGCTTTTGAACTGTGGTGTTGGAGAAGACTCTTGAGAATCCCTTGGACTGCAAAGAGATCCAATGAGTCCATCCTAAAGGAAATCAGTCCTGGATGTTCATTGCAAGGACTGATGTTGAAGCTGAAAGTCCAATACTTTGGCCAGAGCTGACTCATTTGAAAAGACCTAATGCTGGGAAAGATTGAAGGCAGGAGGAGAAGGGGATGACAGAGGATGAGATGGTTGGATGGCATCACCAACTCAATAGACATGAGTTTGTGTAAACTCCAGGAGTTGGTGATGGACAGGGAGGCCTGGTTTGCTGCAGTCCATGGGGTCACGAAGAGTCGGACATGACTGAGTGACTGAACTGAACTGAGCTGCCTAAGGTTACTTGACAACACAGCCATGCATCAAAAGCTCATGTGCTGGAGCTGGAGAAGCCCCTGCAGTTGGTTTGCATCCACTGTGTGCCTAGGGTGCATATGCAGAAGTTGGATAAGCGTCTGTAGTTATTTTTGTAGCAGTCTGTGAGTTCTCCTGGGTGTGCCTGGTGTGGAGGTTAGAGATCAGCTTGCATCCTTTTCTGCTAGGACACCCTCCTTGTTGTTGCAGTTCAGTCCCTAAGTCGTGCACAGACTCCCTGTGACTCTAGGGATAGCAGCACACCAGGCTTCCCTGTCCTTTACCATCTCCTAGAATTTGCTCAAACTCATGTCCGTTGCGGAGAATGCGATGGCACCCCACTCCAGTATTCTTGCCTGGAAAATCCCATGGATGGAGGAGCCTGGTAGGCTGCAGTCCGTGGGGTCGCTAAGAGTCGGACACGACTGAGCGACTTCACTTTCACTTTTCACTTTCATGCATTGGAGAAGGAAATGGCAACCCACTCCAGTGTTCTTGCCTGGAGAATCCCAGGGACGGGGGAGCCTGGCGGGCTGCCGTCTATGGGGTCGCAGAGAGTCGGACACGACTGAAGTGACTTAGCAGCAGCAGCAGCAGCATGTCCATTGTATCAGTGATGCCATCCAATCATCTCATCCTCTGTTGCCCTCTTCTTTTCCAGCCCTCAGTCTTTCCCAGCATCAGGGTCTTTTCCAATAAGTCAGCTCTTCACATCAGGTGGCCAAACTACTGGAGCTTCAGCTTCAGCATCAGTCCTTCCAATGAATATTCAGGGTTGATTTCCTTTAGGATTGACTGCTTGACCTCTTTGCAGTCCAAGTGACTCTCAAGAGTCTTCTCTAGCACCACAATTTGAAAGCACCCGTTCATTGCACTCAGCCTTCTTTATGGTCCAGCTATCATGTCTGTACATGACTTCCAGAAAAACCATAGCTTTGACTATATGGACTTTTGTCAGCAAAGTGTTACCCCTGCTTTTTAGTATGCTGTCTAGGTTTGCCATAGTTTTTCTTCCAAAGAATCTTTTAATTTCATGGCTATAGTCACTTTCTGCAGTGATGATTCTGGAGCCCATGAAAATAAAATTTGACACTGTTTCCGCTTTTTCTCCATCTATTTGCCATGAAATGATGGGACCTGATGCCATGATCTTAGTTTTTTCAGTGTCAAGCTTAAGTCAATCTTTTCACTCTCCTCTTTCATCCTCATCAAGAGGCTCTTTAGTTCCTCCTTGCTCTCTGCTTTGGCGTGGTATCATCTTCATATCTGTGGTTGTTGATACTTCTGATAATCTTGATTCCAACTTGTGATTCATCCAGCCCAGCATTTTGCATGATGTACTCAGCTATTCTAGGAATCAGCAAACTAAAATGGACTGGAATGGGTGAATTTAACTCAGATGACCATTATATCTACTACTGCGGGCAGGAATCCCTCAGAAGAAATGGAGTAGCCATCATGGTCAACAACAAAGTCTGAAATGCAGTACTTGGATGCAATCTCAAAAATGACAGAATGATCTCTGTTCATCTCCAAGGAAAACCATTCAATGTCACAATAATCCAAGTCTGTGCCACAACCAGCAATGCTGAAGAAGCTGAAGTTGAACGGTTCTATGAAGACCTACAAGACCTTTTAGAACTAACACCCCAAAAAGATGTCTTTTTCATTATAGGGGACTGGAATGCAAAAGTAGGAAGTCAAGAAACACCTGGAGTAAGAGGCAAATTTGGCCTTGGAATGAGGAATGAAGCAGGGCAAAGACTAATAGAGTTTTGCCAAGAAGATGCACTGGTCATAGCAAACACCCTCTTTCAACAACACAAGAGAAGACTCTATACATGGACATCACCAGATGGTCAACACCGAAATCAGATTGATTACATTTTTTGCAACCAAAGATGGAGAAGCTCTATACAGTCAACAAAAACAAGACCAGGAGCTGACTGTGGCTCAGATCATGAACTCCTTATTACCAAATTCAAACTTAAACTGAAGAAAGTAGGGGAAAGTGCTAGACCATTCAGGTATGACCTAAATCAAATCCCTTATGATTATACAGTGGAAGTGAGAAATAGATATAAGGGCCTAGATCTGATAGATAGAGTGCCTGATGATCTATGGAATGAGGTTCATGACATTGTACAGGAGACAGGGATTAAGACCATCCCCATGGAAAAGAAATGCAAAAAAGCAAAATGGCTGTCTGGGAAGGCCTTACAAATAGCTGTGAAAAGAAGAGAAGCGAAAAACAAAGGAGAAAAGGAAAGATATAAGCATCTGAATGCAGAGTTCCAAAGAAGAGCAAGAAGAGATAAGAAAGCCTTCTTCAGCGATCAATGCAAAGAAATCAAGGAAAACAACAGAATGGGAAAGACGAGAGGTCTCTTCAAGAAAATTAGAGATACCAAGGGAACATTTCATGCAAAGATGGGCTCAATAAAGGACAGAAATGGTATGGACCTAACAGAAGCAGAAGATATTAAGAAGAGGTGGCAAGAATACACAGAAGAACTGTACAAAAAAGATCTTCACGACCTGGATAATCACGATGGTGTGATTACTAATCTAGAGCCAGACATCCTGGAATGTGAAGTCTAGTGGGCCTTAGAAAGCATCACTACGAACAAACCTAGTGGAGGTGATGGCATTCCAGTTGAGCTATTTCAAATCCTGAAGGATGATGTTGTGAAAGTGCTGCACTTAATATGCCAGCAAATTTGGAAAANGGAAGAAAAGTTATGACCAACCTAGATAGTATATTCAAAAGTAGAGACATTACTTTGCTGACTAAGGTCCGTCTAGTCAAGGCTATGGTTTTTCCTGTATGGATGTGAGAGCTGGACTGTGAAGAAGGCTGAGTGCCGAAAAATTGATGCTTTTGAACTGTGGTGTTGGAGAAGACTCTTGAGAGTCCCTTGGACTGCAAGGAGATATAACCAATCCATTCTAAAGGAGATCAGCCCTGGGATTTCTTTAGAAGGAATGATGCTAAAGCTGAAACTCCAGTACTTTGGCCACCTCATGCGAAGAGTTGACTCATTGGAAAAGACTCTGATGCTGGGAGGGATTGGGGGCAGGAGGAGAAGGGGACGACCGAGGATGAGATGGCCAGATGGCATCACTGACTCGATGGACGTGAGTCTGAGTGAACTCTGGGAGTTGCTGATGGACAGCGAGGCCTGGAGTGCTGCGATTCATGGGGTCGCAAAGAGTTGGACACGACTGAGTGACTGAACTGAATTGAACTTTGCATAGAAGTTAAAGAAGCAGGGTGACAATATATAGCCTTAACGTTCTCCTTTCCCAATTTGGAACTAGTCTGTTGTTCCATGTCCAGTTCTAAATGTTGCTTCTTGACCTGCCTACAGGTTTTTCAGGAGGCAGGTAAGGTGGTCTGGTAATCCCATCTCTTTAAGAATTTTCCACAGTTTGTTGCAATCCACACAGTCAAAGGCTTTAACATAGTGAATGAAGTCGAAATAGTTTTTTTTTAGAATTCCCTTGCTTTTTCTATGATCCTACAGATGTTGGCAACTTGATCTCTGGTTCCTCTGCTTTTTTCTAAATCCAACTTGTACATCTGCAAGTCCTCAGTTCAGTCCTCAAGCCTAGCTTGAAGGATTTTGAGCATTACCTTGCTAGCATGTTAAATGAGCACAATTGTACAATGTAGTTTGAACATCCTTTGGCATTGCCCTTCTTTGAGATTGGAATGAAAACTGATCCCTCATTGTTCATGGCTAACTTGCTACCTAGCAAATTTAAGGGATCATCTCAGTTAAAAAAAAAAAAAAAGACAAACACCACACGATCATCTGAATAGATTCAGAACAGGCATTTGACAAAATAAAACACCCTTTCATGATGAAAACATTCAACAAGCTAGGAACAGAAGAGAATTTTCTTAACTTGGTAAAAGATACTACATCATACTTAATTGTAAAAGCTTGAAAGCTTTCCCCTAAGATTGGGAAAGAGACAAGAATACTTGTTCTCATCACTTTGTTCAACATTGTACTGGATGTTCTAGGAAATCAGGCAAGAAGAAAAAACAAAAGATATCCAGACTGGAAATTAGAAGTACAACTGTATCTATTTGCATATAACATAATCTTGTGTATAGAATATCCTAAGGAATACACAGAAGAAAGCAAAAGGCAAGGCCACAACATCAGTACAGGAGATTAACTGCATTTCTGTGCACAAGCCACAAACAATCCAAAAATCAACTAAGAATTTAATTTTATTTATAATAGCATCAAAATAATAAAATTCTTAGAAATAACTTTACCAAAGCACAAGACTTGTTTGCTAATAATTACAAAACATTATGGAGGGAAGTTAAAAGAAGATTTAAATAAAAATGACAGGCATCCCATGTTCTTGGACTGGGAGACTCAATATTGTTAAGACAGTAATTCTCCCCAAATTGATTTATATACTCACATAGTCCCTGACAATATTACAGCACAGTTTTGCAGAAATTGATGAGAGCTCAAAGTTCATATGGAAGTGTAAGGAATCTAGAATATCTAAAACAATCTTGAAAAAAAATTTTAAAATTTGGAGAACCCTCATTTTCCAATTTCAAAAGTTACCATAAAGCTATAGTTACCAAGAAAGTTAGTGTGGAACTGGCATAAGGATAGACACAATGATCAATGAAATAGAATTAACAGTCCAGAAACAAATCCTAATATTTAAAGTGAAAGTGAAAATGAAGTCGCTCAGTCGTGTCTGACTCTTTGTGACCCGTGGACTGTAGCCCACCAAGCTCCCCCGTTCATGGGATTCTCCAGGCAAGAATACTGGAGTGGGTTGCCATTTCTTTCTCCAGGGGATCTTCCTGACCCAGGGATCGAACCCAGGCCTCCCACATTGCAGGCAGACACTTTAACCTCTGCACCACCAGGGAAGCCCAGTATTTAAAATAAACTGATTTTTGACAAAGGTATCAAGGCAATTCACTGAGGGAAAGAATGTTCAGCAATTGGTTCTGGGATGATTGGATATGTGCATGTAAAAAGATTATCTTAGTCCCTTATCTCAGGCCGTACACAAAAATTTGCTCTAAATTTATCAGACTTAAATGTAAGAGCTAAAAACACATGATGCTTTTAGAAGAAAAGATGAGAATCTATGGGACCTTAAGTTAAAACCAAGATTTCTTAGACATGACACCAAAACTATGTTCCATAAAAGAAAAAATATAATAAATTGGGACTCCTCAATTCAAGTGTTTTGTAGTTCAAAAGGCACCATTAAGAAAATGAAAAAGCAAACAAATCTGGGAGAAGATATTTATGAAATATATATCTGATAAAGGACTTGTATCCAGAATACACAAAGAAGTCTTGCAAGTTAATAAGAAGACAAATAATCCAGTTATTTAAATAGACAAAAGAAATGAGCAGTCTTTTCAGCAAGGAAGATTTATAAATGGCTGATAAGCACAGAAAAAGATACTTAATATCATCAGTCATTGCTGCTGCTGCTGCTGCTAAGTCACTTCAGTCGTGTCCGACTCTGTGCGACCCCATAGACGGCAGCCCACCAGGCTCCACCGCCCCTGGGATTCTCCAGGCAAGAACACTGGAGTGGGGTGCCATTTTCTTCTCCAATGCATGAAAGTGAAAAGTGAAAGTGAAGTCGCTCAGTCGTGTCCGACTCTTAGCGACCCCACGGACTGCAGCCTACCAGGCTCCTCCATCCATGCGATTTTCCAGGCAAGAGTACTGGAGTGGGGTGCCATTGCCTTCTCCAATCATGAGTCATTAGAAAAATACAAATTAAAACCACAGTGAAATGCCACTTTGTGCTCACTAGAATGAGTGTAAGACAGACAATACCACATGTTGGTGAAAATATGGAGAAACAGGAACAGTCATTGGATGTTGATGAGGCTATAATATGGAACAGCCACTTTGGAAACAGTTTGCAGTTCATCAAAACGTTAGACATAAAATCACCATACAACCCAGCAATTCCACTTTCAGGTAAAATTCAAGAGAAATAGAAACATATGTCCACACAGAGACTTCCATGGAAATGTTCCCAGCAGCATTATTCATAATTGCCAAAAAGTAGAAGCAATCTAAATGTCCAGCAACTGGCAAATGGATAGACAAATATGGTATATCCCTACAATGAAACGTGCGTGCATGCTCGGTTGCTTCAGTCGTGTCTGATTATTTGCGACCTTATGGACCATAGCCCACCAGGCTCCTCAGTCTGTGGGATTCTCCAGGCAAAAGTACTGAAGTGGGTTGTCATGTCCTCCTCCAGGGGATCTTCCCAACCCAGGGATCGAACCCATGTCTCTTGAGTCTCCTGCATTGGCTGGCAGATTCTTCACCTCTGCACCACCTGGGAAGCCTTTAGGAATCATTTAATTCTTATAACAGCCCTATGCAGTAAGTAATATTATTTATCCCTTTTTTATAAATTAGGAAACTGAGGCACAGAGAGATTAAGTGACTTGCCGAAGAGCACGCAGCCAGTAATTAGTATAGTTGGGGATCCAAACCATCAGTCTGGCTCCACAATCTGTGGTCTTAACCATGGCTTCCATTTGTTGGAGAGAAATGAAATAATATAAGATATACTTGTACACGGCAGGCAATATATGGAAGGAATCAGAAGGAACTTTTATCAGTAATTCCCTCTGGGAAGTGGAAATGAGGGTGGGCAGAAAAGGGAGACAAATTATTACTTTATACCACTTTAAACTCTGACTTTTTTATACATTTTATAATTCATGTACAGTATTCAGTTTGTGGATAAGAAACATCTATTTTTAAATCAAAACATTGGTTATTTTTGTCAGATTTTTACATTTTTCTTTTTCACTAAACTTTTTGATATTTTCTGAATTCTTCCAGGTACATCTCCAAGCCAAGTTCTTGAATAATTACTATGACATGCTTTCTGATAGGTTTCCTTCTGCCAGTATCAGAGGCCAGGATGGGGTGAACGCCAAGAAGGGTCGGGGTGGGGGCTGAGAAAGACCATGAAGAAGGGCCTGTGTTGCTTGCACCCCTGCTTGGGCCAGACTGTGACTGGGCTAGATTCAAGGCTGCAGAGAGTTGTGGTGAGCAGCTGTGAACTCCCTAGATGCCCTGAGGCACACCATGGGGGCTGTGACTCTTGGAAGTTGTTGTAGTCCAGCAGGGGGATAGATTATCTGTGTGCATGTGCAAACCAGCCCATCAGTCCATTTAGAGAAAGCACAGTTTGGATTTCTGCCTGCAGAATGAGACTGATTCTGGCTCCAGCATGTGTGTGACTGTGTATCAGAGGTTTGGGTTTTGGAGGGCGGGGTGGGGGGTACAGGGGGGTTCCATTTAATGTTTAAAGATAGTCAAAAAAGAATATGTTATGAAAGCAGCTAAATGTTGTGAACTATTTTTACTAATGTAGGAAATATTAGCTTATGAACTTTAGGAAGCCTTTGCCCGAGAGGCTTAAAAGAAAATGGGATGGGTTAATGTTTAGATTGCAGTTAACTCTTCATAGTCATTTCTTTGGTTCAATAATGTAGATGCAGGGAGTAACAATAGATGTACTTGTTTTTAATATGTACTTATTGTATGCTAATGCTCTACAAGAGCATATTGTGAGAAAATAGGATATTCATTTTCATGAAATCTTTTTAAAGATTACATATTCAGTAAAAACTGATTAAAAGATATTTAGAGGAGAACTGTGTTTTTCTTACTCTTGTTCTCTGGCCATGGACCAGCACCACATAAGCCACAAAGCCTTTTTGTTATTACCATGCAGTAAAAATCACTGAAAGAAACATGGGCTTCAGGGTCTGATAGATTTAAGTTCAAATCCTAGACCTACCACTCACAAGCTGTGTGACCTTGCACAAGTTATTTAACCTAATTTTCAGCTTTTTTTGTGTTTTTTACGAACAAATGGGGATAGTTCTAACTCCCTGCACAGGGTAGTTGATTGAAGCACCTTACACGTGTTGGGCAATTAGTAAGTTCGCAGTAAACATTAATTCTCTTACCTTTGCCAGGAAGGGAGAAAGAAGAAACTGAGTAGGGAAAAAAATTCTTTGCAAAGGGTCTAACCTTTGTTTAGTCCAACTAGATTGTGTCTGACTCTTCTGTGATCCCATGGATTGTAGCCCCCCAGGTTCCTCTGTCCATGGGATTTCCCAGGCAAGAATACTGGAGTGGGTTGCCATTTCCTTCTCCAGGGGAATCTTCCCAACCCAGGGATTGAACCCATGTCTCCTGAATTAGCAGGTGGATTCTCTACCACTGAGGCACCAAGACCTTGATGCTGGGAAAGATTGAAGGCAAAATAAGAAGGTGGCAGAGAATGAGATAGAGTGCATCACCTACTCCAAGGACATGAGTTTAAGCAAACTCCAAGTGATAGTGGAGGACAGAGGAGCCTGGTGTGCTGCAGTCCATGGGGCTGCAAAGAGTCCAACTGAACAACAGTTAGGGACTGAACAACATCTTCTCTTGATGCCATTTTCCTGCTAAGGAAGGTCATGACATGCATTTGGAGTGAAAATGTATGGATGCCATCCCTCATCTCTCAAAATCTACTGTACCTCAGGTGTGTTACCCTGTGTCCAAACTTTTCCAGTGATGATTCTGAGTAGTTGTATTAACTACTTAGACACTGTGTACACTTATTCGTGGATTGTCTATATTCAGGGATGTACCATGCCAGTTTGATTTGCTTTGAGGATATTGCTAGTGGGATTGTCTTTCCCCAGCAATGGTGGTGAAAAACTTGTTGGAAGAGAGAAATCTTTACAAGTCACTACTTTAATTTTTTAATAAAAACTTTGAGGTCATGGTAATGAGAGCACCACCAGATCAAGTATGACAGTCTTACCCGAATAACTCATGTTCACCTGAGGAATGCGTGTAAGCAGAGCCAATGATACGCTCTCGGAGCAATTGGACCGTCTTCCCTGCTTCCCATAAACTGTTATTCCTGGTGAAGGAACCAGTTCAGTCAACATCAAATGTGCCTACTACCCATGGACTACATGTTACAGGAGGGGTTTTTAAATCTTTAAGTGTTCAGAGTGCTACAGTGTGGGGTGCTGGGGACAGAGAGGGAAACAAGCAAGTCACAATTAGCAACACACTGAAGCGTCATCTACATTCAGTTCCTCCAAGGTTAGCATAGCCTAAGAGCAGAAAGCCAAATGCAAGCCTCAGGCGGGCAGCCACACTTGAAAAGTAGGAGAGAATTAAAACAGTGAAGTAAACTAGAAAGAGCAGGAAAAGGGAAGAAAAGCAGGATATTACAAGGTCAAAACAAAAACCAAGGATCTTCGGTGGCATTGCCTGTAGCAAGGACTTCAAAAGAGAAGCAGCAAAAAGTGATTTGACAGGAAGTTAGCAGAGAGGTTTCTGAGGTTAAGTGGTTTCTGATTGGGCAGGGGGTTTCTGTTAGATAAACAGTGGCTTATATGGAATGAGATATTTAGATCAACGATTTATTTAACAGAACATTAAGAAACCATTATAATTAGATTGGCTCCTTCATTCATTTCATTAGCATTTGCAGTGCTCTTACAAGTGCCCGAGTCTACTAAGCTCCATAGGATAGGGATGCTGCTGCTGCTGCTGCTGCTAAAGTCGCTTCAGTCGTGTCCGACTCTGTGCGATCCCACAGACGGCAGCCCACCAGGCTCCCCCATCCCTGGGATTCTCTAGGCAATACTGGAGTGGGCTGCCATTTAGAAAAGTCATAATTAAACCATAATGGTTTTTCTTTCACAAGAAATCCGAAGTTTTAGACCCATGACTTAAAAAGTCTCATTTCCCCCAAACTGTTTCAGTTTATGTATTCTTTTCTGATATATTAGACTTCTGTTTTCCTTTTTGAATTAAAAAAGTTTGGTTGCCCACGTCACAGGTAAAGGTGTCAACCTTGAAGGGCACCAAATTTTAAAAATAACAAATCTCAATGTATCTTATGTATGCTGTGAGGAACAGGAGTTACAGCTTGTGTGAGACTTTTTCCTACAAATATAAACAAAAGCCTATACAGAACAGTCCAAAAAACTCAAAGTTTTCTCAGCTTCACACACTCAAAAATGTGTACATCGCTTAGCTTCTAATAATTTAATCACTTTGGCTGGCCAGCATCACTGTGAAAGTACCAACTTGGATTCCGACAGGAGATTAAAAGCATAGTCTCAAAGAATCCTGTATGAGCTGAGGAGAAACAGAAATGGCATTTATACCTTGCGTTAGGGACTTATTTTCTATAAAAGTTTGATGCCTACAACATAAACCCAACCCCTCACAGGAATAGGCCAAAGCTGCCACGCTTTCCACACTTTCAGAAAAGTATGCTTCTCAAAGTGGAGTTCAGAGCTGCCTTGCAGCGGGCAACCCGGTGCCTGGAAGTGAGGCAACCCACAGGACACCTTTGGCGCATTGCAGAGGTGGAGGTGGACTTTATAGTCCATGTGCAGATGCACACCTCAGCTCAAAGGGACTTTTAACTGGCCATCCAAAATAAACAAACACACCGACCCACCTTCAGGGCAAGGCAGGGTGTTTTTTCTACTTTTCACATGTGCTTTTTTTCTTTTTTTTTTTTTAGTAATGAGAAAAAAATGTCTATAAAATGCTAAAGAAAACTTCAAAAGGTTCTCCTAGGCCACCCTAGTGAAAAATAGCTATTTGAAAATTGCTCCAATTATCCTTTAAGGAAGCTTAATTAGCCTTTAAATCCTTCTTTAGCATCACTGATTTCAATAACTGATTCACTACATTTGGAAAGCCACTATTTTTTTTTTCAATTGTTTTATCCCTATACCTTATGTCAAGTCACCCATCGAATGTTTTAATGGAGAATACCCTTTTTCTGCAGTAACTCCAAGTACTTTCAAATAGGTACTGCCAAATTCATTATTAACCTTAGTAGTTTTTATCCACTTTCCTTGTACTGTGATTGACTCCTCCTTACCATTAAATTTGGGCTTCCCTTGTAGCTCAGTCGGTAAAGATCTGCCTGCAGTGTAGGAGACCCGGGTTCAATCCCTGGGTTGGGAAGATCCCCTAGAGAAGGAAATGGCAACCCAACTCCAGTATCCTTGCCTGGAAAATCTCATGGACAGAGGAGCCTGGTGGGCTGCAGTCTATGGGGTTGCAAAGAGCTGGGCACGACTGAGTGACTAACACTTACTTACCATTAAATTCAAGCACTGTGAATGTGTGGCAGTCAGAGATGAGCTTGCTTCTTCTAATGGATAAATAGGGTTATCCTGGTGGCTCAGATGGTAAAAAATCTGCTTGCAATACAAGAGACCTGAGTTCGATCCCTGGGTCAGGAAGATCCACTGGAGAAAGCAATGGCAACCCACTCCAGTATTCTTGCCTGGAGAATTCCATGGACAGAGGAGCCTCGAAGGCTAGAGTCAGGAGAATCAGAGTCGAACACAGCTGAGCAACTAACACACACACAGTGAATAAAGAAACTCAAAACCAAAGAAAGAATTCCCCCATTCCAACTCCAACTTTAATGATTAATTTCCTTATTACCCTGAAGGTACAGGTTATTTCTCTCCCGATCTAACTTCTTAAACAATAAAAATGTCTAATCTCTAGGAGAATGATAAGCATTATGCTCTTTCATAGCAAGGAATGTGTTTCTTTCACAGGGAATAGTTTTTGTAAACAGGGACTTTTTAAAAATGTGTCAAGATCTCAGGTTTACATTTCATATCCACAACTATATTCACCAAGTAGAAATGTGGGGCTTAGCTTTCTCAGTGGAAAACCACCATCCCAGATTTTCCAAAAGTTAAACACAATGATTTTTACAGGAAAACACTATTTACTCTGTAGAAATTTATATTTATTAATCAAAGGCACAAAACTATTAAAAGTTAACCTTAGTATTGACAATTAAGTCATATGAACCTGGCAAGGAAATACCAGCTAAAGCTAATGAAGATCTGTTGCTTTAAATTCCCAAAAAGAATACAATAACTCTGGCACCAGTAATAATTAGAACCTTTCAAATAATAAGGGAAACATGTTACTGTAAATACCTTAATTCAGAGGCAGAGAAATGTAAAGTGTTAAGGTGTTGCAACCTGGTGTATCACGGAGCATGTGTAGTGCCTTTCAAAGTCTTGAGTGCCTTAGAAGTCAGAGACCATTACCACCAATTGGCAACTCTGATGATGGGTGTTATCCAACTACTGGCTGCAAGTAAATTACACAGTGTGACTAATGAAAACACTTTAATTTCTTGAAGCAAAGTATACAATCACACGAGATAACTCTGGCTGGGAAAAGGGCAAGTTTGGAAGGGTCAGTTTTCGATCTTACTACATGAACAGCAAACTCATTGTCTTTCAAAAGCCCCATACCAAGACAAAAAAGTCAAGAGGAACAGTTTTGCTTCGTTTACAATTTATTAAGCTCTTCCAGTGTTTCAGAGTGATATGGAGATTTCAATGATATAACATGAATGGGACAAAAGGTGGACTTCGAACGTATCAAACAACTGTCTTGATTGAATCAGACTATTGATGTAATTTTTCAATCTATCTGTAACAAACGTAGGTCTTCCATCCAGGCAATCTTGTAATTCACAAAGTTGGGGATAGGGATGTTAATATCCTAAATTAAAGGAAAAATAGTTAATTTCCTTGTAACCCAAACTTCAATATCTGTATTCATTTGCACACATTTTAATCTAGTCTGCTAATGAAGATCTGCACGTGTTCCCAGTGAGTGACTCATCAAATGTGAAGAGAACCCTAGGGATTAATTCAGCCAGCTATAGTTCTCACGTTTTATCATTTAAATTCTGAAATTATTGAAACACATGTTTCTCCAAAATCTAGTTAAGCTAGATGAGTTCATGGCTCTAGTAATAGTCTACCAGAAGACTGCAGTAAATGAGAATTGGGTAAAAGACCAGGGGAAACTGCCAGTATTGATCAAGAGCCAGAGTGTACTTGCCAGGGACCCTTACAAGGAAGGTCACTATTAGGATTCTTCATTTCTCTTCATTAGGTCCAAATCTGTTAGAAAGGGGACCATGAAGGATCTTTAGGCTGACATGTAGGTAAACCCAGAGAGGCCCATCTATCCTTTTACGGCCATGATATTTTTGCGAGACTAGTGCTTATGCATGGCTGTGCTGTGTCAAGTCAGTTCAGTTGTGTCCCGCTGCTAACACAATACTGATAATATCTGAATGCACTGCTGGACATGATCTTCTTTGCAAACTCAGTCCCATCCATCACATGTATAGGCTGGAATAAACAATGACAGTGCTGAGGATCAAAATGAACATACCTTAAAGCTGGAGAGTAATAGGCCCGTGTTATGTTGGTTACACTATCTCATACTGGTTATTTGTAATGGCACGAGAAAGGCAGTAGGCTAGAAAGATTCCAATCAGCTGGAAATAAAATATAAGCAAAACTAAACATACACATACACACAAAGCTTAAAGACCTCAAGATACAGGTCCTTTCACTTCCAATTCGCTACTTATTTCCTTAAGTTTTTTCTATAATAAGCTTATACGTGATGTCTTAACTACAACTGTGATCTGGCATTTCACAACCATCCCTGACATAAATCACTCTGGGAAAATCCTGAAGCCTGGGAAATTTTTCTTATTCTCCCTCTCAGTTATCAGAGCAAAAAGGATATGGCTTAGAATAAGCATCTCATCAAGTTAAATCTCCATCTATGAGGCAGTACTGTGATAGTGAAAGTGCTGTCCAGCATGATGGCAACTAACCACATGTGGTTTTCAGGCACTTCAAATGGGAGCCTGAGGAGCTACCATTTTCATTTCATAGTTATAACTTTTGAAAGGTGGCTATTTTAATAGAGAGTACAGTTTCAGAGAGACCCAAGAGGGTCTCACAGAACTCTGGAGTTGTGGAAGACAGCATGGTAAAACAGGATCCAAGACAACCAAAAACTGGAATGGAAAGGGCAAAACCACTATGTCTCTAATGAGATGATCGACTGAGTTTTGTGAAAATGTGACTTCTCTAAAAAATCTCCTTGCTATACAGGACCCAGAGGCAAAAACTCAAAGCCTTTAAAGTGGAAATCTTGTAGCCTACACCTACAAGAGAGACGAAACATTTCCTAACTACAAGGACTTACTTGGAAGCAAGCGACTCCAAAAGAAATTCCAGCAATAACTCCCATTTCTGATTCTATAATGGTCATCACCATTATAAAACAACCCTAATGGAAGAGAAATTTAAAAAAAAAAACAGTAAGTACAGTCCAAGCAATTAATACTTTGATCACATCTCTGCAAAAGATGAGCTTTGTTCTTTTCTTAAAATTTATTCTTTCATAACAAATCCTATCTCCTTTGAGGGACATGAGATTCACTTTTTGGATTATGCATTTAAGTGTCACTTAATCACAAGTCACAAATTTTCTGAGCTTCAGTTTTCTAAGCTATTACAGATTATGTGTATTGTGAGTGAAACTTAAATTCTTTTTCTACTCCTTACTTCATTGTTTACTTTATTTGCATCCCTCTGAGGAGAACAATCTTCAAGTTTACAGCAGCTTTCAGGAAATCCTTTTTCCGAGTAATAATTAGTATCCTTCCAATCTCTATAGTTGGTGACACCACAACAATGCAGCTGAAAAAAATCCAACAAAAGCATTTAGAGTTCGTGTTACAACTATGCAGTCAAACAATTACAGCAGCATCTAAGACTATACTCAGTGATCTCTATCCTATGACATTGGCATTAAAATTCATGAGATAAACATTTTGGAACTGGTCTGCCTTTCACTGCTATGGTGCAAGTGGACAACAGATGATAGGCAGGGCCCTATCATCTTCTCTAAGGGAACAGGGAATGTGTTTCCCTCTTGAGAAGCCACCAGCTATGACCACTTACCATGCTTTGGATCTTGTCTACCGCATCACTTCTATAATCTCCCGTAGCGTTATATTGCTTTACAGCTTTCTCATAATTATTCTTAAAGCTGTTCTTAATCTACAGCAAAGAAACACAAGGCTGGTAAACAAAGATTCTAGAATGTTCTTTTGATCTCCAGGTCAAATAAGAAATTGCAGCAACATCTAATTAATATCTATGGCCCAATTCTATCTTCTATGGTTTTGCTAAGGGGACTCCTAAGCAAAACATTCCAGTAAAAGATGATAACTATGAGTTCAAAGTACAATGGGGACCTATATTTCTTCAAGTGGCAGCTTTGTACTGCTGTATCTCCCACCCTCACTATCATTTTGTTAAACACTCTCCTTGATGAGGCCTCAGTACTCACTGAATGATTTCCTAACCCCAGATTTAACAGAGTGGAATTCCAATTTCTAATTTGATTTTAAGGTTTTGACGAGTGGAAAAGGTATCAATTTTGTGTTACCAGTTTTGTGCTAGTGAAAGCACTATGAAAGCTGTCTTTTGACTCTATTACTTAAATTTATCCAGTTTTATCTTAGAGGATAAATTTTCACATATTCAGGTTCCCAAAGGCAGGCTTACCTCATGTCTGAAAACAAATCCTACGATAGCAGCAACCAGTTCAACCAAAAAAATGAGAGTCAGAAACATTGCATACTGTGGGATAAAAAGAAAGTCCAAGTCAGCATAAATAAGATACATGACAGCTGCAAAGGGAGTCAAGTTCAGCACATTGTTACTAAAAAGGGCAGGGAAAACACAACAGAAGTGGGAATTGGCAGCTACACCGTTACTTGCTAAGTTTTCATAAGGAAGAGGAAAAATCAGAAAGGGGCCATGCCTGGTTCCAAGAAACAAAGCCTACAACATATAAGCCTTTTCAAAAAGCAACAACCAATTTTAAGAAAAGAAGGACTCACCAGTTTCAGCATCCATGCAGAAGCTCGGCAGGTAGCAAAACAGCCGAAGGTGCCCAAAAGAATAATGACAGTGCCAGTGCCAATGAGCACAAAGGGGACATTGGTGGCCTTCTCATTTAAAAGGGAAAAATAATTCTCTAGGCTCACCTTGCCCCAAATGCCAACGGCAAGAAGGATAACACCGGTGATCTATGTGGGAAATCAGAGAATAGAGTTACACACTGCATACAGTAGCATCTTCAAACCACACACCACTAGATGTTTAAGGAACAATAGGTGTGAGAAATGACGGAGCACTGTGGCCACAGCACTGTGGCTGGGATATGGCAGACAAGAGGGGACTGTACAGGGGGTTAGGAAGCAGAGCTGCACACAAGAACAGGTCTTGATAAACCCACACGCTGGATCGCTGTAGCCAGGACAAAACCAGGGGGCAGGTAGGCATCTTGACAAAATTCTTAAACTTGATCTGTTTTTTTTTGTTTTTTTTTTTGCCCTAGGGCTCCAAACTTCCTTAACCCATTTCCTCCCGCCTTAGGAAGAAAACCTTCCCGCAGGTACGGGGAGAGGGAGGGTTTCTCAGCGTTCCAGAAACAGATGTGCACAGCGTACAAAAGAAGGGTACACAAAGCAAGCCTAAGGATAGACTGGCGGGAGTGGAGCCTTTATCATTATCATACTTACCTGCGAAATACTCCCCTCTTAGGAAGCAGTGAAAAGAAAGAGACTATTATGCAAGCGAGCCCTCCCCGGGCCCGGGCAAGCCTTGCTTCTCAGGGGCCACTCTGCTTGCGTCGGGCGCGGGGGAGGGGGTGCCACTCCATTCCAGGCGCCCCGCATACAATTCGAACGCTGGGCGCTTCTGGTCCTGGTTCAGCCTCTCGGCTGCCCCGAGCGGGCGAGATGCCCGAACCCGAGGTGGAGTCCCAGCGCCGAGGTCCCAGCAGCGACCGCCGCCCCAACCCCCCTCGCGCCTCCCTTCCCACTTCGGATCCGAGCTCCCTGGGCTCAGGGTCACACACCCCCTGCCCGACTCCAGCCCGTCCCCGGAGTCTCCGCCTCTCACCCAGAAGATGAATGTGTAGATCAACAGGACGCTCTTGAAACAAGTGATGACCGGTTTGGTCTGCAGCCTCCGAGACGGGGACGCCATGACTCGCCCGAGACCCTACCCCGCGGCGCCAGGCGATCGGAACAGCTGGCGAGGCGCGGAGCCCCCGAGTCTTCCCGGAAACTGCCGAAAAGTTACGAGCGCCGCAACCCAGGAGAGCCGGAAGCGCCGTGCCGCTTTCCGGAGGGTCAAGGCTGGGAGGCTGTCCGGAAAGTGACGACAACGTCCGAGCGCCCTCTGCCGGAGGTTGCCGAAAACGCGGCACAAAAGGGTCCAGCGTCGGAAGTGTCTCAGATCTTCAGAGTGGAGGTTGCTTCATTTTTTCGCTTATGGAATGTTTCCTGCCCCCTACCCCTCTCCATGCCCTTATAACTGCATCGCATTGTTTCTAACACCCGCAGCGCCAGCAGCGCTCTGAGAT
>SJXO01005644.1:18532-41140 GCA_006408615.1 Connochaetes taurinus
AAATTAATGAACTAAAAGGGGGTGGGGGGGGGGGAGGATGAAAAGAGGTTAAAAGTAACCTAAGAGTATCTTATGACGTAGCAAAATACTCTCAAGACACGGACATACATTTCCAAAGAGAAACAAAAGGAAAAGTGCAATTTACCTGAGTGGTGGAATTACGCTGATTTTTTTTTTTTTTTTTTTTAGTCCCTTGTTTTGTGTTTTTTGATTTTTGAATACTGTTTTAGGAGGTGGGGAAGGGACTCAAGAATAAATAACCACTTATGGAAAGAATTCCAAAGGTAGATAGGAAAGGTAATGAATTTTAGAATTTCTCTACAAGAATTTGCCAAAAATTCTTTTTTTTCTTAGTCATTTTATTTATTTATTCATTTTTACTTTACAATATTGTATTGGTTTTGCCATACATCAACATGAATCCACCACGGGTATACACATGTTCCCCATCCTGAACCCCCCCTCCCACCTTCCTCCCCGTATCATCCCTCTGGGTCATCCCAGTGCACAGCCCCAAGCATCCTGTATCCTGCATCGAACCTGGACTGGCGATTCGTTTCTTATATGACATTATACATGTTTCAATGCCATTCTCCCAAATCATCCCACCCTCTCCCTCTCCCACAAAGTCCAAAAGACTGTCATTCTTGCCTTTATCCCTCTCCCTCCTTATCATCTAAATTACTGGAGATTAAGGAAAAGTGCTTTAAAGTAATTAATCCTGAAATGTAAGTTCAACTATTAGCTACAAACTTTCAAAAGGGAAGGCGCTACAGAGAATACCCGGTAAATGTGACTCTCTTTTAAATGTTAAAACTGAAAGGCAGTATAAATTCCAGCCCTCTGTATTTTCAGATCAAGAACAGCTGATCATGAAGAGGCTGAAATCAAGGGTCACACAACTAACAGCAAAGGCAAAGCTAGAGATAACTGGGCTTTTCAATCCTCTCCTCTATTATATAAGCTGTATTTGGTATTTGGTGCCTACTCATCCCAAAGAAATTCTACCAGTTGCTTAGATCTTCCTAGAACTTGAGACCATGTGTTCCTAAGGACTTAAACTGCTTCTAGGATGGGAATGAATCACCAGAAAGTTTCCTGTCCCTTATGTCCACAGGCAGAGCTGAGTCAAACTCTAGGGTAAAGTGGAATTTTAAAACACACACACACACACACACACACACAACAGCCCTCTTCACAATCTCCTAAATACTAGAGACCTCAGGATAGGTAGGGATTTTTTTTTTTCCATCCATTAAGGTCCGGTTTCTTAACAAAAGTATAAGCTCTTTGAGGGAAGAGACTGTCAAGTGTGTGTGTGTGAGGGGGGGGGGGTTTCTAGGGGGATGGGATTAGAAGACAGTATCAATTTCCTAACCAACCAATTACATCATCAGTGACACAAGCTTAACATCACAAGTGGGCATTCATTGTATTGCCACGGCAATAAGCCCTGCATTGGTGAAGAAGAGGTGACTGCCTAAACTTTTTTGCTCTAAATCTTGCTTTAAACACATACCACAGAACCAGAAAACAGGAAAGTTCCATTAACTTGGTCACACAGAGCTTCCTTGTGCTTCAAATATTGACCTAGGACCAGCTCCTATAGCATCATGCCAGATGTCTGAGGTCCAAGAGAGCAACTGTTGGAGAATTATTGCACTGCCATGCTTCATACTAAAGCATGAAAAGCCTAACACATAAACACATGGAGAGAACAGGTAAATGATACATGCATACACTTCATAAACACTAAGATCATCAGGAAGTAAGGCAGACATCAACTTTTAAAACACCATATATGCCACAGCCGTAGGAAATGAAGTTGAGGGGGCTCTCAGTATATGCAAAGTTTAGGTCTCCCTAAACTAAAGAGCACACATCTGAGGGGTTCTCATATTAAAACAAAAAAGTATCAAGGGAAGTCTTGCTAAATTCTTGTCATCTTAAATGAAGTTTCCTCTGAAGCTTAGGTTTGTACCATGTCCTGAAAGGGATTTTCATTGTGAGCCCGAGAGCAAATATTTCTGTGGCCAAAGAAAAAACAAAATAGCAAAGCAAAAGCTGCAACTTATTTCCAAGAATGTGTTGATTTTCCTCCCCTCCCTTCCTCTGCTACTCACAAAACTGCTTTGTTTGAATAACAGTCAGTGCCAAATTAAACCAAAACCTGACATGGAATTTAATATTCCTATGGCTACAACACCTTGAACAGTGCCTCCCATCCTGCTAACCCTACTCCCACCATTGCCATGCCATCAAGCCCAGAAGTTCAGTTTAGTTCAAATTTAGGCCTGGGTCTGGGTCGAAACCCAGACAAAGAGGCATCTAATCCCATCTAGGCAATGTAAGAAGTAAGTCTCTATGGTATAAAATAAATGTATTCCTTAAAGTATTAATAAATGCTGTACTGAGCATTGACTATGTACCAACCACCGTTGCTAAGCAACCAAAAAGTGTTACCTCATCCTTACATCACAAAAGTCCTTATTGTGAGGCCGTGACTACCATTGCTCATGTTTTACAGATGAGGAGACAGGTTCAAAGAGGCTAAGTAACTTGCCTAGGACTAAACCCTGGCAACTTCCATTTCTCTCATCAGAAACAGAGCCCACTGTGTGATGAGATATAGCTGCTATTGCACATTTAACCACAAACAAGGGCTCTTTGGAGCCCCTGAAGCACAAGAACCTCAGTGGTTTCCCCAATTCTGCCTTGTACTTGCGGGTTTTGTTGAATTTTACTTTTGCCTTCATTCAATTAGCCCAACCACTTAGGAGGTAACCCTGCCCATCCCAGCGTGGTAAAGGGAGTTCAATAGCTTTTTTGGTTCAACCTCTTAATTTCTCCCTCTTTTCTGATCACAAAAACACATTTGATGTTGAAAATGTAGGGGGGGAAAGCAAGATACTTTCCTTAAATATTGTTACTGCTTGTTTTACATTCAACATTTAGTATAGACTTGGTCCCTTCTCTATTAACTTCCTGTAACCTTTAAGATTAAAGTGTTTTTCTTTGACATTTAAATGATGTCTCCTCCAGCACACCAGCTTATTTCCTATAGCTTTTCCAAAGTGAATTTTCTGTTCCATAATAAGCCAGTAAGATTATCTCCCCAATAAATAAGATCTGTTCCCTACTTCCCAATCTCTAAACTCAAAATCCCTGCCCCACAACTTAAGGTTCAGCTCAAACCCAACCCAATGAGAACAACCTCCCCCAGCTCTCCAGCCTGGCCAACACATATACCTCTTTCTTTAACATCAGTCCTTATACTCTGGTCATTCACATGAACTCATAGCCTACAGTACCTGCTTTCAGTATCTGCTTCTTCTCTGCTTACCTGTCTTACGTCTGTTGTCTACATGTTCAGAAACTACTTGAAGAGCCAGTTTGGCTGGGCTCCTGCACCCACTTTTATACTCTCCAGGACCCTAGGACACAATGGGCAATTGATGAGGTCATTTGGTGCTCGGCCAATCCCTGTTCAGCTCATTGATCATAGCTGACCTCTGAGGCTAACCACTTAGTAGTCGCTCAAGGTTTGATTAATTAAATGAAATTAAAAACTAAATGTCTAAGCCATCCCAGTATCACACTGACATAAAATGGAAAAATTAAGCTGAGCTGTTAGATAACGTCTTGGGACATTACTTCGCTCAGTTGTGTCTGACTCTTTGTGACCCCATGGACTATACAGTCCATGGAATTCTCTAGGCCAGAATACTGGAGTGGGTAGCCTTTCCCTTTGCCGGGGATCTTCCCAACCCGGGATCAAACCCAGGTCTCCCGCACTGTGGGTGGGATTCTTTAGCAGCTGAGCCACAAGGGAAGCCCTCTGCTTATCTTATTTTCATTTTCTAATACCTTTTCTAGAATCCCTCCAATTACCTTTGGCTAAGCACCTATTGTAAAATTTAAAAGCACCTTCTACTTATTAAAGTCTCATATTTTACAGTCATCAGATAAACATCATTTAAACAGATAATTTAAACATCATAATTGTGACAGATAATTCATAGGTATAGTTTTACAAACTAGCTTCCTAAATAAGAATATCTTTTTTATTCCTCTTGTCTTTTGTGTATTCTCATTGTTCCTTCTCTGAAATTGTCTTTTTCATTCACCCTTTTCCCATGTACTCCTTTCAAATTCTCTATGAATCCTTTCTTCCTTTTCTAGTCCTTATCTTGCCTTTTTCAAAAAGACTCATACATAATATACAATTTGGGACACATGGAAATGAGAAATACTCCTAAATGGTATTAAAATTTACATTTACATATCAATTTGTCTTAGTCCACTTTCTAAGAATGATTTCAAATGTAGGCTTGTTGAGCTTTGCTGAGATTTCAACTAGTCAGTTTCCGTATCTAATATTTCTTAAAACAATATCTTCTTGACTCTGAGGTGCTTCTTATTAAAAGTTTTGATACTAAACTTTAAGAACTTTAAAAAATTTATATTTGTATGTATGAATGTTGCCAGTCTCTCTGTCTTTGTCTTGTCTTCCCAACCAAATCATAGGAAAAAGTGTTTTATTTAACTTTATATCCCCGCAGTGTCTAATACAGTGTTACCCACACGTAGTAGTGCTGAAGAAATGTTGGTTTTTTAAATTAACCCCACCTGTTTGTTGTAAGGTCTTTGTATTACCCATCCCAGTGCTTCATAGGAATGCTGCCCCTCTTGTCTCACTTATCCCCTTACTTTGATCTCCCTATGATTTCCATAATCTTCTTCTTCATTTTCTTCTTTAATCTCTCACTGCCACCCCTCTGCCCTGCTCCTTCCAGCCCTGAGTGGGACACAAGGCCTGTGCAGCATCTTCATCTTAGCATGTTCTGGGCTCTGTGTTTGGTGCTGGGGGGATGAAGAAGACTAAGCCACAGTCTAGTAAGGGCCAGAGACGAGTCTGAGTTGAACAGACTAGTTAGAGTAGGGAACAGAGATGATCATAGATCAATAGTGGCAATAATGTGATGAATCCTATAATTGAGACATGAGACATGTACAAAGTGATATGATAGAAAAGGAAGGTGAAGTAAACCAGCTCTGGCTGGGATGGGCTGAGGGAAGCTTCTCAACAGGCCAGGAAAGAAGGGAAAGGATTACAGAGTGGAGTAAACATATCTGTCCCAAGCCACCAGTGTGAAAGGAAGAGCAAGTTTAGTGTTTCCAGAATGAGGAGTCATGGAGTGAATGTTTAAACCAGGCGGAGGACATAGGGGGATTTGCTTGTGTAGGGTACCGTGTGTCCTGCTAAGAGCTGGGACTATATTCTTTGCTACAAGGGAGTCAGTGAAGGGATTTTTAGAAAGAAAACAACCCGGGTAGAATTTATCCCTCTGCTCACTCACTCGCTCTCTCTCCTCTCTCTCAATCTCTCTCTTTTGCTCTTTCTCTCACGCTATCTGTCACACACACATTTATATAATAGATTCACTATTTTCTAACACATAACTTTAGTGTAAATGCCTATATCTGATTTCAAGGGCCCTACAGTATTTATTCAACTTTATTTCCTACTGCTCCTCTGAACCCTCATACCAGTTAGCCCATCCCCCGCTTTGACCTAACAATGAGCTCTTGTTTATGTCATTTCCCTTGCCTGAGAGCAGACCACGGCCCATGTCTTCCCACAGTTTTCACAGTGTATTGCATACCTTTTGGAAATTTATAGGGTCTTGTACAATTTTCTAATTGTGTCCTCCTTCTCTCCCCTAATAAACACAACCCTGTGGGAGCTGCAGAGTAAGCTTCATAAGATCAAAAATCACACAATTTTTACTCATCACTGTCCCTTATTTCTTAGCTTACGGTGGAAGCCCAGTGAAGATTGGTCAGCTTAATACACAAAATTGTAATTAACATTTTTGTTAAATGTCTGTTTCCTCTAATCCATAAGGGCAAGGGTGTCTCTCGAGCACCTCGAACAGTGTGTGGTACATAATAGATGCCCAATAAATATTTGTTCAATTAATTATGGATTAGGATGCCAGGAATTTTGTCCTCCATCCTTAACACAGTAAATGCTTGATAAATTTATTGAATGAATGAGGCCAAGACCATGTCTTTAGCTACTTTATAAAATGATCACACTGTAAACACTCAGTACGTAGTCATGATCAGTGGATGAAAAATGAATCAGGTTTGCTACTGAACTTTGTATTATTATAAGTACCATTCTTCCCTTCATAACTGAGAAGGGGTTACCAATTTGCTCACATACACAAGGAATACATTCTTTCTACAGCATCTAAAACAATTTCTTCCAGGACCACTGCATTTTCGAAGTTGGAAATGCAACTCTGAGGGGAGGGAAAGTATCAGGAGCAGATATGTCCCATAGTAGAACAGTCTCATTATCAGACACTAAAATGAAGAAAGCTTGCTTGGTGAGGAGAAACACGGCCCTCCATCAGAGATCTGTGAGAAACAGCTTAGCAATGGCTCTAACCTCGCCATGCACAGAGAGATCATTTCAATTCGCTTCAACAACTTCCCCCTAAAGCATCTGTAAGTATGCTTTCTTCTCTGCTCTTATTACAGGAAATCAGTTTGATCCTGAAAGCTGGAAGCACATGGTATATTTTGTCAACAACATAATCTTATCAGAAACTGAAATCCATTGGAATTAGGTCATCAGAGAGAATTTCAAAGCGGGTCTGACCCTGTACATATGGATGGCAGGGCAACTCGGGAATGGTGAGTACTAAAGAATTACAGGGGAAATCTCCAGGGAATTTCAAAATCAGCTCCACTCCTCCCCTCTCCTGAGAGTTTGTGGAATTCCTTTTCATTCAATCCTGATGTCATTTAAAAAAAAAAAATGTGTTCTTCACTGCGCCACATCTCTGGAGGCCCTTTAGCCAGCCTGTTAGTCATTACTATACTCACGGGCTTGAGGCCAGCGCCACTCACACTCTCCTCTGCTCAGCAGCAGACGGGCTGAGCTCCTCTTATCCTTGCATTCCTTCTCCTCCATCTCTATAAAATCTTTCTCTGAGGGAGGAACAGCTATAGCTTTGGGGCTACTATAGCTTTAAGGAAACTTTTGGCAGATGCCAATGTCCTAACATCTGGGCAGTGTTAACAGAATCCTGGAGGCCCGGACAGACCAAGAGCCACTCGTTCTAGGAATGTTAAAAAGTAGTTTTTCCGACTGATGAGAGGAGCAGAGAGGAAGGAGAAAGAGAAGAGCGAGTACAAAAAACCCGTACATCAGGTAAGATCTGCTGCTTCACCCTCCACTCCATACCACACCACCCCATCCCTCAACCCGAGGGAGTAGTGAGACCCAGGACTTAGGCAACATGGCTCGGGGATGGGGTGGGGGGGAAGAAGTTCTTTTATGAAACTGGACCATGTGCTGCTTTCCATTTGAGCTGTGACCTGGCTGCAGACACAGATTCCCACTACTTTCCCTGCCCACAGCAGAGGGATGGCTGACCCCATGACTGAGTCAAGTTTTCAGTTTGAGATTGGCGAGAAAGGTGGATAGGGAAGGGGTCACAGACTCAGAGCACTGGGTCTGCAAAGGAAAGCCCCTGCTCCCAAACCAAGGAACTGGATGGAGGCTGCATGTGGGAGAGGGGGTTGATGATTAGTGCATCTCTCTTTAATCTCCTCTCTCTCGTCCTTTCATTCCCTCTTTCTGCTTTCATCTCTTGTCTTCAGCTCTGGCAGATTATCTTTTCTTGCTGAGATTCCTTCCCACATCTTTCCACTTTCCTTACCTCCCCTGCTTGCTCTCACTTGTTCTGTATTCTGCTTCCTTGCCACTCTCTAGACAGAATCTGAAGCTAGGTAGCAATGAGTTGGAAAATGAATTTCTGCCATTCTTGTACTTCTCATGTCCCTTAGGGATGCTGGTCAGAATCTGCCATCTTTTTGTTCCTCCATTTCTGAAACTGACCCCTCCCCTGAGCATGGCGTTTCATTGAAAGCCTGTGGGTGAATGGGTACTTGCTGAGAAATCCAGCGGCCAGTTTACAGCAATGGGCAGCAAGTTTCAATACTGTCATTTTGAAGTATTTGCCTACTGGAAACCACAAAACTCTCATCCCATTAGAGTCCCATTAGAGAGTCCCTCACTCATTAGAGTGAGGACAGGATGGGAAGTGAGAGGGCAGTGGGAGGTTGCTTACCCTCTCCTCACGTACCTTAGTATGTTCTTTCCAACCTTACTGACTTCCTGCTGGCTCAGCAGGATAAAACTAGAAAGTTAGGCTGGACTTGAAAGCCAGAAGCCGCTACCAAACCACTAAGCCTCGAAATCCAAAGCTAAGAACTGAGCCAGGGTATAGTCACTGCCTGAGAGACTAGAGGAAGGAGACATCAGTCCTGTTCAAGATGGAATTGGTAATAATAGTATCTAATATATATGGACTGCTTCCCTATGTGTCAGGCAATAATCCACTCTGTAATGTAAATTCTATTATTATGCCCATTTTGTAGATAAGGAAACTGAGGCTAAGAGAAGGTTATGGATTTGTCCAAAGCCCCATAACTAATAGGGACAGAATTGGATACATATCCAGGTCTATGTAACTCCAGAGTTCAAGTTCTTAGTCTGTATGTGCTGACACTTTCTCAGATTCGTGGTTAGGAAGCACTAGTTCAGTGGATGGAGCCATCACCTGGGACCTTTAGATTGCAGGTTTCTCTCTTGGTTCTATATGGCTTAATGTTGGCCCTTTCCTGGTCTTGATATCTCAGTGTCCCTCTCTGTAACTTAGGCCATGGAACTCTGGCATCAGATATCACCAGGATCAATTGAGAATTGGTTGTTTTCTGTCCTCTTGCTCCTGAGAGGAAAAGACCAGAATTCACAAATAGAGTCTTATTATCCTCAGAGTGGGAGATCCTTACAAAGGGGACAATATAACAGGCACTTGTTAATTTAAAAATCTCTCTTCTTCCTCGTAGATCGTGCATTTGTGCTTCCTCTCACTTTTGGAAGTTCATTGATGTCTGATTTCTGAAAGTCATCCTCCTTTGCCTTGGTGCTCTGGCCACATACCTCTGTTCTTGAGTCCCTAACATCCTTCCCATCCCTCCCCACCCCCTTTTCAAGGATGGCCATTCAACTAACTCGAAGAGGAGCCCTCTCTCTGTTGCTCTTCCTCACTCCAGCAGCGATGCCAACATGGTATGCAGGTATGGCACAGGAACTGTAGCCCCTTATTTCCAGGAAGGGCAGGGCTGAGACCAAGTCTTAGAGAAGGGAAGGGTTAGACTGAAATAGGAGGCACTTAGATACAGAGAAGAACTATCCTCAATAAAGAAGATGGTTAAACATTAAGGCAGCCTACGGAGGGAGGCTTTTGAGGCAAACTCATAAGAGATTTTTGAAAATAGGCTGCACCAGCATAAAAGTGAGTTTGGTCAATATATCCTTGTAGCTTATTTGCACAACACAGGGAATATAGCAAATATTTTATAATCACTAAAAATGGAGTATACTCTTTAAAAATTGTGAACCACTATATTGTGCACTAGTAATTTACATAATACTATGTACATGAACTATACTATACGTGCTGCAGTCCATGGGGTTGCAAAGAGTTGGACACAACTGAGTGAACAACAGCCACATACTTGAACTAAACTTCATAAGTATAAATAAATATTACAAATGTGGCTTGTTAACATGGCTTTTGAGACCTTATATTACCTGCTTTTCCATTTTCTCTCTCTTTCTCTCTCCCCTCCCAGACATTATTTATAGGATGAGATTTTTATAGCTCCTTTCTGATAAAGATTGCTAAAGACAATTCAGACCACATTCTCTTGAACAGGAATCCCTCAGTTTCTTCTGGCTTGTTTCTTACTTTGGAAAGGATGGGGATTTCTAGATCCCTGAATGTTTCATCCTTTGCCTCTGGGGAGATATAGGGAGCTCAAGAGAACTCACTCAGCGAGGAGGGAAAGGAAGGGGAGGAATGAAGGAAGGATAATGAGGTGCCAGACAGGAGTTTTTGATGGGGCCCAGCTGGCATTCCAAGCGCCAATAATATTCTGTGGCCAGTACTGTCTGCCTTCATGGGGGCTGGGGGGAGAAGGGGAAGGAGACGGCCCAACTAATGGAGTTAGAAAAACATCCAGAGATGAGTAAATAACAAACTGCTTCCATCACAGCTGCAGTCATCGTAGCTAAAATTTTCCACATGCCCTTAGCTCCTGCTGGAAGCCTCTGGCAGAAGCTCTGTTTGGAACAGCTGCATCAAGTTTTCAAACAAATATGCGAACTTCTTCCCCTGTTTGGCTTAACTTGGCTTTGTAGGGGGTGAAGCATGAGGGCTGATACTGAGATGAAGATATTCAAATCAAGCCCTTGGCAGAGCACACACTGTTTGGGGTTAAAGGAGCCCAAGTGTCCAGAATATATGTGCAGCTATCCTCCCCAAACTCTCCCTAGCTTCAGTTCAAGTACATGAGATCAAAATCCAGCCAAAAACCATGAGTGTAGGCTAGATGAGTGAAGCCTGATTCCGAATCACTATAAGAAACCCCAGAGCACACTGAGGCCTTTACTTTCCCCAGGGTGGAAGCCTGAGCTTTTGGAGTCTTGAAGACAACGCAGTTTTTTAAGACTTGGATTCATTTGAAAGTCTCAAAAGGCCATTTGCAAAGGTGGCCACTCCCTACTTCCTACAAGAGTCACCATGTTCATCACTCCTTCTTGGGAGCCCCGACTAGTGAAGTCTCTGACAGTCCTGCCAACCTGTTCATTCTGTCCTTTTCTTTTCTTAGAAGGCTATGTGATGAGAGATACTTGAGGATTTCCCAATAATCTTTCCCTACATCACTAGCTCAACTGTCTGAGTTTGCTCTGTTCATGTGTTCATTTCTTCACTCAGCAGATATTTAGTGACCACTGTATGCATTCAGGACTGTTTTGTTCATAGCTATAACCTTGTCCTCCAGTGGGAGTAGCACAAGGAAAGCAGCCATGTATGGATTCTGGGCTAACCAGAAATAGGATCCAGGAATAATCATCAGGGTGTAGGAAGGGTTAAAAATATAAATCAAGCCAACAGTGGGTTAAAAGTGTGTATTGGCATATCTGTGCAGTTCAGGAAGTCAGACAGCATTTCTTATCATAATCCAAGCATTAGTGTGGATCTTAAAATAGTCATCAACTATCAGTTACCTTTCCAACCACACCTTTGTAAAGTGTAGTGCTTTAGAGGGTCTGTTCCATGGATGTTGGAGGAACCCAGTAACAGAACTCACGGTAACCACCAATCAGCCTAAAGGGACCAAGGAATGATGCCAAAGCTTCTCCCCACCAGGGCTGAAGAGGGACAGACAGATAGAACAAGGTGGGGAGAGGGGTCCTCCAGTTTCATATATCACATCTCAGTATCTTTATATTTTCCAAAAATTATCCAAAGACAGGCAAAGATGAGCAATGGAAAGGCTTAAAGTGGGAAGGTGGCCCTAAGTTATTCCTGTCACAAAGCAGACTTGGCACTGGGCCAGTCAGCTTTCTGCCCTGGTGAAGACTGTAATTATCTGACTGAGTCTTCACCTCAGCTTTTCCACATCCCTTGTAATTCTGGAATGATATGAAATGTTGGGTGGCCTTCGATCCCACACACACAGAGTTTATTTATTTATTTTTTTTCTTTCTGACACTTGCAACCATTTCCTCCACAGAGTTTAAAAAGTTGAATTGCAATAAAGATTTTGGATTTTTATTTCTGTTGGATGTTGTCCAAAGCTTTCCCCTACAACCATCTTTAGTGGAGTGTCTGAGTTTGGCATCAAGGGGATCAAGCCACTGTGGGCTGGAATGCCCACTCTGCTCCTTACTAGCTGGGAAACCTCAAGCTAGTTCCTGAACTCCTCTGAGCCTGTTACCTCATCTGTATTTGAAAGCAATAAGGGTGTCAGGGTGATCTAATGAGATGACACATGTAATGGGCTAAACCCAGAGTAGGTGCTGGGTGATGCTAACAGTCACTGTTGTTATTGTGATGGTCGTTATCCAGCCATAGGCCTTGGACACCCCTGTCTGCTCTTTTGGTAAACAGAGGCTTGCTCCCATGCTGGGAATTTGTTCACAAGCAAGCTCTGGAACAAGAGTATGGGGACCAAATCCTTTAGAAAATCACACACATCTGGCCTCCTGTTTATAGGCATTGTAAGGCTTTGATACTAAACTGAAACAGCTGACAAGAATTCTGTCCACCCCGCCACCTCCCTCCACCACAAAGAAACCACTCAGGTGGGAAAAGAGGGAGCAAGGGAGAGGAGGCCTAAGGAGAAATAAAGGAAAGCCAGGAGAGAACTGAAAAGGGAAACCAGAAAAAAATAAAGGGAAGGAGAAAATATGAACTCTTTCCTCTGGAATGAGGGCAAACCAACGAGGCTATGATTTCATAAGACAAACTTTCAATTTGATTCATTCCCTTGTTCATCAAGTTGGACTAGTTTCCCAACACCCACCCCTCACCCCCAGTCTGGGCCCGTGGGGAATGGAGGAGCCTCGTCATCTATCCTCTGCTCCACCCATTAGTGCAGGGGGCCCCGTGTCCCTGCCCAGAGAGGAGACAGGGTAAGCTTGTGGTCAGGATGTTTACATAGGCCAAAGGGCTCCGGCGCTAAAACCCAGCCTTGTCCCAGAAGCACACCCTCTCCTGGAAATGAAGAATTGTCTCTGACTCCAGCACGGCTGGCTGCTCTATTAATATGTGTGCTTTAGGCACAACAGTGAGGCTGGAAAGAGAGCTTCCGGAAACTTCCCTCCAGAAAGGACCAAGTTGTATTCCAATTAGTATGCATGACCCATTTCCTGCTGTCTGGTGGAACACACTGTTTAGTCTCCCAGACAGCCGCAGGCTAGCCTCCACAGGGACTGGACCACTTAACAGAACGGGGGTGGACTCAGAATGTTCTCTAGTTCAGCAGCTCCCTACTAAGGCTCCTGCTGATTAGAGTGACTGAATATTTCTGCCAACCAGGGCAAACTTCTCAGGCAGTGAAACTCCTACCCCCTTGCCTCTTGAGCCCTCCCTCTTTGCCCTGGCATGCCACCCCTAGCCCTGGCAATCAATTTAAATTGAAATTGTAAGATTTCCTATCACCATAAGGCTCTATGTGTTTTTTTAAAAAAGCTTCCTGCATAGAATTATCCTTAATACACAGTTGATAAAAATAAAAAAAAAAAAAGTGAAATTCGCTCAGTCGTGTCCAACTCTTTGCAACCCCATGGACTGTATAGCAAAAGGCTGGTGCCCTGTGGGCTGGTGGGAGCTTGAGGAATTGTTTGCCTCTGATGACTGTAAGAAGGCCCATCACTAGTGGAAAGACCCTTGCTCAGGTTCTATTTTTTTGCCTCCTATCTGGGACAACAGTCCATCCTCAGAACTCAGTCATCAGTATCTCACCGAGACTCCTGTGTTGCATCAGGGAAATGGATCATTTCTAGTCCAAATGGGCAGAATGGGTGGATGGTCA
Source organism: Connochaetes taurinus (assembly GCA_006408615.1). Taxonomy (NCBI): domain Eukaryota; kingdom Metazoa; phylum Chordata; class Mammalia; order Artiodactyla; family Bovidae; genus Connochaetes; species Connochaetes taurinus. Next base: position 32,003 of record SJXO01005644.1, read on the forward strand.
AGAAGTTTGATTTTTTTTTTTTAATGGAGTCTTCTAGTGCTACTGGTAGCCACCTGACCCCCTGGACTATAGCCCACCAGGCTCCTCCATCCATGGGATTCTCCAGACAAGAATACTGGAGTGGGTTGCCATTCCCTTCTCCAATGGATCTTCCCAGTCCAGGGATCAAACCCAAGTCTTCTGCACTGCAAGCAGATTCTTTACCACTTGAGCCACCAGGGAACCCCAGTAAACTGCCCACCCTTCCCCCATTATGAGCTCACCCTCTATGTACCTGAGGTGTGGAGGTTTGCCCACATTAGTTGTGCTGCTTCACAGCATAGAATTTTTCCCACTAAATAGCCACCTCACTCTCCACCCATGGAGTGTCATATCCTCAGAAAGGGACCAAGCTGGAAAACAGAAAAGGTTAGAAAGGACTTGCATCAGAGACCAATATGTTATCTTGATGTTTTCTTCATTCTAGGCTCAGGCTACCACCCAGATGAAAGCCACAATGAAGTCTATGCTGAAGAGGTGCCACAGACTCCCATCCTAGACTACCAAGGTAATCCTCACTGCTTCTCAGGCTTAGGAAAGGCCTTTTCCATCCTAATGCCTAGGCCCTGTCTGATGCATCCTCACCCAGCTTGGCTCATTTGCATCAAAGCTGCAGTTCAGGGAATCAAGGGCTGTGGTTTCCAGCCATGAATCTTGTTACTGACTTGCTGTGTGATCCAACCTCTCTAGCATTGTTTGCCCATCTATCACTAAATGTGGACTGAGAACCTACTGTATGCCTAATTCTGTGCAAGGAAAGCCTTGGGTGCTACAAAGGTAAAGTTTTGTCCCCCTCAAGAAGCTTACATTCTCCTAGGGGATATGAGTGAGGGGGCAATAAAATTAGCAGGTGTAGGGCAAGGAAGCATGAAACTCTGTGCTAGCAGTAAACACAATAGGAATTAAGAAAAAGGAGTCAGGGGAGGGGTCATGAAAGATGATGTTTAGACTAGGCCTTAAATGATGGGTAGATTTCAAGAAGCAGAACAGAGACAGGGGGGCATTCAGCAAAGCAGATGGCCACAGGTAGAGAGAGAAGAACAAATGTGTAAGAGGAAGGCACTGGGAAGAATCTAGTCTGACTGGAGGAGATGGGAGACGTAGGGAGTTGGAGGAGGTAAAGTTAAATATAAACAGTGAGACCAAATTAGGAAAGGCTCCACAATCTAGGTGGTGGTAGTTTAGACACGAAGTCATGTCAGACTATTTTGTGACCCCCATGAACTATAGCCCTCCAGGTTCCTCTTTCCACGTAATTCTTCAGGCAAGAATACTGAAGTGTGTTGCCATTTCCTTCTCCAGGGGATCTTCCTGACCCAGGGATTGAACCCACGTCTCCTGCATTGGCAGGCAGATTTTCTTTACCGCTGAGTTAGCTGGGAAGCCCGCCATGATCTAGAGACCCTTCTAAAGAGAGGCTGAATAGCGGTTCCTGCTTTAGAAGGAAAGTTAGACCACATGATTTCTACTATCCTTTCCATTTCTAAGATTCTTAGTTTCTGTGCTTTGCAAGCCATGTTGAGGAGTTTGGCTGTTGTAATAAGAGTTATAGGGAGTCGGCATATGTTTTTGCATAGGGGAGCGGCATGGTAGATAGTAATTTCAGAATATCAACCTCATTATTGTGGGCAGAAAGTAGGAGTTCAGGAGGGATAGAGCCTGGGTCAGGGAGATTCTCCAGGAATCAGTAACAGTGATGTTGGTTAGAGATGATTGATGCTAGTGGAAAGGAAATGAAGAGCAAGGATGAGCCCCAGAGATGTGGTAAAGAAAGAGATGATAAGACCTAGTACAGGTTTGATGTACCAAGAGGTTAAGAAACAAAGGACTCTCTGAAAGCATCCAGTCTGGCACCTGGGAGAACTGTAAGACCCTTCTCAGAGAGACAAGGTTAGAAAAGAAAAGTGGTTTGTGCCCTATAGGCAGTGGGGAGAAGAAAGACGGAGCTTCGTGGGTCGGAGTCATTAACTTAGATGGATGAGCTATCTGAGGGAGCAGGCGGCCAACGTCAGAGCCTTAGAGGTCATCTGCATATGTGAGCAGGAGAAGAGGAACCAACAAGGGAAAGAGAGACCACTCGTGGTCATCCATGTGGGAGGAGATCGGGGTAGCATCTAACATATTACAAAAGCCACAGGAGGAGAGAATTTTAAGGGAGGGGAAGGAATAGGAGATCTGTGTCAAATATTGGAAAGAAACAAATTGAGGGTATTACAAACAATATATTTGGCAAGAAGAAGGTAAATGGTAACGTTTGAGGAAACAGTTTCAATAGAAAAATGATGAGAGGTTGGAGTTCCTCTCTGCTCCTTTCTAGCTACCTTATTTCTACCTATCTTCTCACTCTGCCAAATGGTCTAGACCCACTGCCTCTCTGTCTCAGCACCTGCCAACCCCAAACTCCCTACAGTCTCTTGCCTTCTCACCCACAGATCTCCATGCTGAGACAACAGCCCTTAAAGGTCAATGACAATCCCCTCCCAAAGCCCAAGTCATATGGCCCCTTTTTGAGCTCAGCCTCCACATCTCTCAGCAACAGTGAACACATCTATCTCTTCTCACCCCACCCCCATCCTTGGACTCCATGACATTTCACTATTATGATCACGGCTGAGGCCAAGAAAGGAGATGGACTCTCTAGTAGTGACATGAGGAAGAGCGAGGCATTGATCTGAACTTCAAATGATCATGATCTGTCTCCTGAGCTCCCAGACTACACCTCTAATTGCTGCTAGACACTTCCATTTGGAGATATTCAAAACTAAATTTTTTCATCTTCCCTTAAAAGGTTTGATATCTGGCTTCACACTTTTGATAATGGTACCATCATTCTCTTCAAAATACCTTAATGTGACCTTTAACAGCCCCCATCACCTGTAATAGCCCCCCTTTCTTCATCACCTCTCACCATTCACCAAGAATTGTCATTTCTTTATTAATCCAAGTGATTAAAACTTTTATTACCTTACATATGGTTAATGACAACTGCCTCCTAATTGCATTTTCTGACCCATGTTTCTCCCTTCCCCAAACCTACTGACCCACTGTGATCGTTTCTAATAGAATTTGGCCTCAGTCTAGATAGTCTGACAGCACATTATCCCTTCTCCTCACATGAAATCTATGAGTAGCCAGATTAATAGAGCTCTACTCTGTTTCCTGACAGCTTTAGTCCACACTGAGCTTTCCCTCATTTATTCATTCTTTTATTCATTAATTCAGTGACTAGTTATTGAGTACCTACCATATACGTCTTCTGATATAAATTTTTATTATCTGGATCACTCATTTGGCATTCGTTATATACTGCCTCTTTGGTTTACTTTTTATTACCCTCAACCAAATAGTTCTCTGTTTAACAGAAGGTGCCACGTATGACACTCCCATAGAACTATGTCAAAAGTAGATGCGCAAGAAATGTGTACTGGCTGGTTGGAATTCTGGGAGCAAATGCCAGATTGTAGTAGACCATAAATGGGAGACATGGATAGGAAAAAGCAACAGATGCAGAAGGTATTTTCAAGGGGTCCAACAGCCCTGTGATTAATATTAATCTGCCTCATTGGTTATTTTTAAATGTGTATAAAGCCACTGAGAAAAATATAAGCCACATGGTGGCCTTTGGTCTTGGGGATAAAGTGTCTCATGGCTATCTTTGGGACTTAGTCTCAGGACATAAAACTAATTTGGTAAGGTTATGGATTGCAGCCTTTCAGGCTCCTCCATCCATGGGATTTTTCAGGCAAGAGTACTGGAGTGGGGTGCCATTGCCTTCTCCGTATCTATGTTGAGGGGGGAGGGCTGCCAGGAAGGTACCACCTGAAGTTCCAGCATTCCTTGTAAGGTCTTGTGATCTCATAATCAACAGCTCTGCCACTGTGGTGCTTAAAAGACTTTCTGTAACTTGGGGCAGGCACCTCCACATGGCAGCCCTGGGTTGTTCCTTGAAATGGGATGAACCAGTGGTTCAAACCCAGACAGCAACACAGGGAATATCATTTCCATTCCCGGGGCTACATATGTTTTACACATGCATCTTCATTTGACTCTCAAAACAGTCCTATGAAACTGGTTTATTAGTCCTACTTTACAGATCAGGAAACAGCTCTGCTGCTGCTGCTGCTCAGTCACTTCAGTCGTGTCCGACTCTGTGTGACCCCATAGACGGGAGCCCACCAGGCTCCCCCGTCCCTGGGATTCTCCAGGCAAGAACACTGGAGTGGGTTGCCATTTCCGTCTCCAATGCATGAAAGTGAAAAATGAAAGTGAAGTCGCTCAGTCGTATCCGACTCTTAGCGACCCCATGGACTGCAGCCTACCAGGCTCCTCCGTCCATAGGATTTTCCAGGCAAGAGTACTGGAGTGGGGTGCCATTGCCTTCTCCAATGCATGAAAGTGAAAAGTGAAAGGGAAGTCTCTCAGTCGTGTCCGACCCTCAGCGATCCCGTGGACTGCAGCCCACCAGGCTCCTCCGTCCATGGGATTTGCCAGGCAAGAGTACTGGAGTGGGGTGCCATTGGGAAGTTCAATTTAGAGCATCACAGAGCTCAGGAGTGGCAGGGCAGGAATTCAAGTGCAGGAATGTCTGACTTCAAAGCCATGCTCATTCTATCTCTTTCATTGAAATGTAGCCCATTGTGGGTTTTTTGTTTTGTGTTTTTAAAGGATGTTTAAAAAAAAAATAAAAGTTAACCAATAAAAAGCACATCATTATTTTAGAGCAAACTGCCCACATACTTTGGTACCATTTTCACTAATCTTGAACTTCGTTTCCTTCTCTTAAACTGACTCCTAGCTTGGAGTCAGAAACACTTCTCTGAGGTGTGGCCTGATCCTCTGGGCTATCACTTGCTCCCGGATTGCTACATCCCCGGGCAGGCTGGCAGCTGCCTGTGTCATCTGATGTTTGTCACGAAGAAGGCGCTTTCAATCATGTTGTCAGCACACTGTTTGTTTATAATCTCTAGAAAGAGATATTGCAGAGGCCACAGGCCTGAATTCGGATCCCAGCTCTTCTACCTTCCAGCAGTTTTGACCGTGGACAGACACATATTATGTGCCAGTCACTGTGCTATGCATTTTATAAATATTATTTAATTTCAATACTTTTCATGCTTGCTCTCCAGTTGTTGACAAGACCTCTGAAACACATTATTAAATTTATTTTAAAAAGCGCTGGTGGGAACAGTGAACGTACTCTTTGTGGTAAAGAGGAAGAGAAAAGAAGACTCACTTTATATGTGTAAAGAAACTATTAGCAGTAGTTCCCGATGGGGGGACTAAGTAGGGATAGGTGGGAGAGCAGGGGTGGAAGGGAGAATTTAACTGTATAACTTTTTATACTTTGGGGATTTTGAACCACGTGGTTATATGACATATTCAAAAATGTAAATGTATACTTCAAAAGAGCAGAGCTTCACATGCTGCAATGACAGATCCTGTGGTTAGAAAAAAATGGGTTTTAGAGCCAGACAAATCTTGGGTTCACATCCACCTCTGCCCCTTACTTGCTTCTGGTTTGGGGCAAGTTACTTCCTCATCTGTAAAATAGTGATAAACACCCGTGCACCTTTTCAGGGCTGTTGGGAGAACTATGTGATATGACGGATGGGAAAATGAAGCTATAAAGCCTCGTGCCTCGCACACTGTAGCTGCTCCATAACGATTAACGCTTTTCTTACCACATTCTTCGTCTCAGTTTCCCGTCAGCGTTCTCGGGGTGTATTTGTTGAGCCAGTTTGAATCTCCATGACTGTGCTGTCCCCTCTCCTGTGCTCATCGCATCCACATTAATGGCATGAAGGGCATTGTCACATGCCTCACTTACTTCCACATAATATCCCCACCGTTTCCCCTGTTCTACCAGTCTGGTGACCACACCCAAAAAGAAAATGAGGTTAGCCTTGAATTATTTGTTCTCGAGGTCACTTGGAGATCACGTTTCTCTTCCTAACTGCTCATAAGCCTGTGTTTAATTCTAAAACATTTTGCTATCAGTGCTATCAGTCTCACCAAGCAGCATAATTGAAATTTACTAACAGAGTACATCTTAAGTGTTCTCACTACCAAAAAAAAAAAATGGGAACTGTGAGGTGATGGATGTGTTTATGAACACATTTGAAGTAATCATTGAAGTAATCATTTAACATTGAAGTTAATCGTTAACTAATCATTTAACAATGTATACATACATTAAAACATCATATTCTTCACCTTGCTGCATGCATGCTCAGTTGTGTCCAGCTCTTTGCAACCCCACGGACTGTAACCCGCCAGGCCCCTCTGTTCATGGGTTTCTGCAGGCAAGAATACTGGAGCGGGTTGCCATTTCCTACTCCAGGGGGTCTTCCTGACCCAGGAATCAAACCTGAGTCTCCTGTATTTGCAGGCAGATTCTTTACCACTGAGCCACCTGGGAAGCCCATTGTTCACCTTAACTATTTACAATTTATGTGTCAATTATACCTCAATAAATCTGGGGAAAATGAAAATTGGGATAGTGAATTTGCTCTTTCCAGCCTTCCAACCTGTTCATTTTTTTCTTTTGGTAAACTGTCATGCTTTATAGTTCTTTATTTTTGTCTTCCAGTCTTATTAAAATATAATTGACATACAACACTGTATAAGTTTAAGGCATATAGCACAAGTTTAGTGAGCATCCATCATCTCATATAAATATATCATTAAAGAAATAGGAAAAAATGTTTTCCTTGTAATGAAAAGTCTTAGGATTTACTCTCTTAACAACCTTCATATATGACACACAGCAGTGTCGATTTTATTCATCATGTTGTACATTGCATCCCTAATACTTATTTATCTTATAACTAAGAGTTTGTACTTTTCACCACCTTCATACAACCCCCTTCCCCCCTTCCCCGCCTCTGGTAAACCATAAATCTAACATGTTCTCTTTATGCCAGCATTCCTTCAGGCCAGCAAATCTGAGCTTATTTATAAAAGCTGCTGCTGCTGCTGCTAAATCACTTCAGTCGTGTCTGACTCTGTGCGACCTCGTAGATGGCAACCCATCAGGCTCCCCTATCCCTGGGATTCTCCAGGCAAGAATACTGGAGTGGGTTGCCATTTCTTTCTCCAATTCATGAAAGTGAAAAGTGAAAGTGAAGTCACTCAGTCATGTCCAACTCCTAGTGACCCCATGGACTGCAGCCTACCAGGCTCCTCTGTCCATGGGATTTTCCAGGCAAGAGTACTGGAGTGGGTTGCCATTGCCTTCTCCATTTATTACTGTCTCAGCATTTACCCTGAGGTTTATATTTCCCTTTACTATGCTTGCTTATTCTACCCATTCCAATTTTATGTGTATTTTTCTTGACCCAATATGGGTGAAAAATAGAACAGGAGTGATTGTTGAGGTCCCAGCCTTGAATGTAAAATCTTAATCATATGTGTTGTGACCATATAATCAACAGCCCTGCAACTGTAGTGCATTACTGTCTCAGCATTTACCCTGAGGTTTATATTTCCCTTTACTATGCTTGCTTATTCTACCCATTCCAATTTTATGTGTATTTTTCTTGACCCAATATGGGTGAAAAATAGAACAGGAGTGATTGTTGAGGTCCCAGCCTTGAATGTAAAATCTTAATCATATGTGTTGTGACCATATAATCAACAGCCCTGCAACTGTAGTGCTTAAGAGACTTTTTGTCATTTGGAGATGGTTTCTCCAGATGGCAGCTGTGTGTCACAGCCACAGGCTCAAAAATAGCACTGGAAGCTACAGCCTGTTGTGGCTTAAAGGCTAGTTTTCTCACTGTCATCTGTTTTCATTCTCCAGCTGCCCTCAAACAGAGGCTCTAACTTTTTTGGTTCCTTTGGTTCCTCGTGACCTTTTTTCAAAGCCCCCCCTTTTTTGTCTCTTAGGATTTCGGAACCAAATGAGCTCATATGGGGCTTTAGCTTTCCCAACCCCAGGCTAAGAAAGCTCTGTCATCCCATGTACCCATCCTTGGGCAGGTGGCCCTCTGCTTGTTTATATGTTCCCCTTTCAAATCTTAACCTACTGAAGAGTCATTATTTGTGTAGCCAATGAGGTGTTTTTATGATGTTTTTATGATCTAATGACCCTGTTACCTTTTGTGCTCAGTATTGTACTGGGGTTAGACTTTCCTTCCTAAACAGCCTACTTTGATATGCAGTCCCTCCCTCTCTCTAGCTTACATCTTTGTGTTATTTTAAAACAATTATTAAAAGTGTACATCCTATAAAATTCACTTTTTTGGTGTATAGTTCTATGAATTTTGACAAATGCATAGAGTCAGGTCACCAACGCCACAGTACCAAAAATTTGCCAAGGGCTGCCCCTTGAGGGTATCCCCACCTCTATCGCTGATCTCTGGCAACCCCTGATCTTTCCCAATATTTCTGCCTTATCCAGAACGTCACATGCATGGAATCATAGTCTGCAGTCTTTTGATTCTGATTTCTTTCATTTCACAGACTGCACTGGAGATTTGTCCAACTTGTTGGATGTATCAGCACTGCCTTCTTATGTATGGATAAACCATGCCTAGTTTAAACGTTCACATTTGGAAGGATATTTGAGCTGTTTCCAATATTTGACAATTATGACTAGAGATATTTTAAACATTTGTGTACAGGATTCTGTATGAACATGGATTTTTATTTCACTTTCAGTTCAGTCAGTTCAGTTACTCAGTCATGTCTGACTCTTTGCGACCCCATGGAGTGCAGCACGCCAGGCCTCCCTATCCATCACCAACTCCTGGAGTTTACACAGACTCATGTCCATTGAGTCAGTGATGCCATCCAACCATCTCATCCTCTGTCATCCCCTTCTCCTCCCACCTCCAATCTTTCCCAGCATCAGAGTCTTTTCAAATGAATCAGTTCTTCACATCAGGCGGCCAAAGTATTGGAGTTTCAGCTTCAACGTCAGTCCTTTCAATGAATATTCAGGACTGATTTCCTTGAGGATGGACTAGTTGGATCTCCTTACAGTCCAAGGGACTCTCAAGAGTCTTCTCCAACACCACAGTTCAAAAGCATCAATTCTTCAGTGCTCAGCTTTCTTTATAGTCCAACTCTCACATCCATACATGACCACTGGAAAAA
>SJXO01005644.1:41545-109749 GCA_006408615.1 Connochaetes taurinus
ATTTCTCCTGGCAATCTTGATTCCAGCTTGTGCTTCTTCCAGCCCAGCATTTCTCGTGATGTACTCTGCATGTAACTTAAATAAGCAGGGTGACCATATACAGCCTTGACGTACTCCTTTTCCTATTTGGAACCAGTCTGTTGTTCCATGTCCAGTTCTAACTGTTGCTTCCTGACCTGCATACAGATTTCTTAAGAGGCAGGTCAGGGGGTCTGGTATTCCTATCTCTTTCAGAATTTTCCACAGTTTATTGTGATCCACACAGTCAAAGGCTTTGGCATGGTCAATAAAGCATAAATAGATGTTTTTCTGGAACTCTCTTGCTTTTTCACTTGGGTATATACTAAAGTGGGATTGTGGAGTCACCTGACAACTGTATATTTAATCTTTAAGAAATTACCAAATAATTTCCTGAAGTTGCTTCATCTCAGCAATGTATGAAAGTTCTAGTTTTCCCCCATCTTCATCAACACTTAGTATTACCAGAGTTTTTTTAGGTTTAGTCATCCTAATGGGTATATAATGATATCTTTTTGTAGTCTTAATTTGCATTTCTCTAATGACTAGTGATGCTAAACATATTTTCATGTACTTATTTGCTATCACTATATCCTCTTCAGTGACATGTCCTTTCATATCTTTTGCTCATGCTCTGGCTGGATTGTTTGATATTTTTATTGTTGAATTTTCCAAGTTTTTTAAATATTCTAGATACTAGTCTCTTGTCTTATATATGGTTTGCAAATTTTTAGCCCCAGTTTGTGGTTTGTCTTTTGTTTATCACCAGTGCTTCCCACAGAACAAAAGTTTTTCATTTTGACAAGGTTCAATTTCTTGATTTTTTAAAATATGAATTGTGCTTTTGGTATCATGTCTAAGACCCCTTGTGTGCACATGCTAAGTTGCTTCAATCATGTCTGACTCTTTGTGGTCCTATGGATTGTAGCCTGCCAGGCTCCTCTGTCTGTAGGATTCTCCAGGCAAGAATACTGGAATGGGTTGCTATGCCCTTCTCCAGGGGATCTTCCTGACCCAGGGATCAAAGCTGTGTCTCTTATGTCTCCTGTATTGTGAAAGATTGTTGCTGAGCTGTGAAAAATGCCAGGATTCTTGGCCTCTGGAGAAGAGAGAAATTCAATCTGGGGCCAGTGATGAGGCTTGATCGCTCAGAGCTTTTGTGTGACAAAGTTTTATATAAAAGAGATAGACAAAGCTTCTGACATAGACATCAGAAGGGGGCAGAAAGAGTGCCCCCTTGCTAGTCTTTAGCCAGATGTTTTATGTCTGTTAGAAAGCTATTAATCAGATAGAGACACCTCAAGGCTGAGGGAGTTTCACCAGTACCCTCTCCCACAATATATATTTTTGAGATGGGATGGCACAAGGTGTATCATCCCCCAGCCATAAAACAATTGACATCAACACTGGTTTGTTGAGCTATTATCAGTCCAAGGTTTGAGAAAAGAAAAAAGTTAGTCTTCGGTGGAACCATTTTGAAGAAAGGCAAATTCCAAAGCAAATACATCGTTTCATTAACATAGCTTAAGAAAATCATCTCTATAAGAAAAATGCATTGGTTAGTTCAAGGTTTGAGAAAAGTTACGTTCAGGTGGAACCAGGTGTCTTAAACTTGCAGCCTATTTCCTCTGTTTGGAGACCCCTGGCATTCTTGCCTGTTACCCTCTCAATTAGCAGGTGGGTTCTTTACTAGTAGCGCCACCTGCCCTTTGCTGCTGCTGCAAAGTCGCTTCAGTCGTGTCCGACTCTGTGCGACCCCATAGATGGCAGCCCACCAGGCTCCTCTGTCCCTGGGATTCTCCAGGCAAGAACACTGGAGTGGGTTGCCATTTCCTTCTCCAATGCATGAAAGTGAAAAGTGAAGGTGAAGTCACTCAGTCATGTCTGACCCTCAGCAACCCCATGGACGGAAGCCCACCAGGCTCCTCCGTCCATGGGATTTTCCAGGCAAGAGTACTGGAGTGGGGTGCCATTGCCTTCTCCACACCTGCCCTTTGCCTAGTCCTAAATCCTAAAGACTTTTCGATTTTTTCCTAAAAGTTCTATAATTTTACTTTTTTCATTAAAGTTCATGATCCATTTTGAGTTAACTTTTGTTTAAGGTATGAGAACGGGCTTCCCAGGTGGCTCAGTGGTGAAGAATCCACCTGCCAATGCAGGAGACACAGGAGATGCAGGTTCAGTCCCTGGGTTGGGAAGATCCCCTGCAGGGGGAAATGGCACCCCACTCCAGTACTCTTGCCTGGAAAGTCCCATGGACAGAGGAGCCTGGTGGGCTACAGTCCAAGGGGTCACACAGTAGGACATGACTTAGAGATTGAGCACCCATACATGCACATGAGACATTTAAGTTGAAGTTCTTTGCTTTGCTTTTCCTCTTTATTTTTGCCTCTGGAAGTTCAGTTGCTCCAGCATCATTTGTTCAAAAGACTATTTGTCCTCCATTAAATTGTTTTTGTACCTTTGTCAAAAATAATTTTGCCATATTTGTGTGAATGTGTTTCTGGGCTCTCTGTTCCGTTCCATCAATATGTGTGTCTGTCCTTCCACCAATACCACACTGTCTTGATTACTGTACTTCTAGCTTACTTTTCTTCTATTGCTACAGCCCCCCGATGGTGTTATACATTAAATATCCAGGATGGAGAAGCCACATGCTACTCGCCAAGAGGAGGAAATTATCACAGCAGCCTGGGCACTCGCTGTGAGCTTTCCTGTGACCGGGGCTTTCGACTGATTGGACGGAGATCCGTGCAATGCCTGCCAAGCCGCCGTTGGTCTGGAACTGCCTACTGCAGGCGTAAGTGGTGTGCATGTATAGGCCGACGTCTGCATGTGAGAGAGGCCAGCCAGCCAGCCAGCCAGGGTACATGCCTGGAGGTATTACTATGCCCTCTGTCAAGTACAAATCGAAAATTTTCACAGGATCCCAACAGGGCCTTTCCCCATCCTAACATTCTAGCTCATGTTCTCTCCCTGTGACTATGGATCAAACAATAAGGGCATTTTAAGTTGCAACCAGGCTTCCCCAGTGGCTCAGTAACAAAGAACCTGCCTGCCAATGCCAGATACATGGGTTCAATCCCTCAGTTTGGAAGAACCCCTGGAGAAGGAATGGCAACCCACTCCAGTACTCTCACCTGAAGAATCCCATGGACAGAGGAGCCTGGCGTGCTACAGTCTGTGGAGTCACAAAGAATCTGGCATGACTTAGCGACTGAGCACAGACACATGCAAGTAGCAACCAGCCCTCAGTCTCAAAGGGCCCAGGAGTGCATGGAAAGCTTCCACCTGGGGCCTGATATGGACTTAGGCCTTCCTCTGGAACTCTCAAGCATGTGCAGTCTCAGACTCTTTCCCACTTGTGGTAAACTAATGTACTTCTTGGCCTAAGGTCTTAGGCCTTGGCAGTGAATCTAAAAGACATCTTCTGGTCTTCATTTTCTTCTGAAAGTCAAGAAGAACCTCCAAGGTTGGAATGCAGGGGTGTTAATACATACATTTCACATCATGTTCACCTCAGCTCCCAAATCCCTACCTCTTACTGAAACCCTACAGCCTACCCTATTTTGGCAGCTAAGGTTTGCCTGTCCCTACATCCATTGCTGAATGCCATTTGTAGAACACCCATGTGTGTGGGGCCACTTCAAGAGCCATTAATTACCAGGCTGATTCTGGACTAGCCAATGTGTGCATGTGAATGGAGTGTCAGGGGATGTAGAATGCTGAGCATTCAGAGATAAATGGGGTTGTTTGGAGAAGATGCTGTGGAATGGAGGAGAAGTTTGGTAGCCAGAAAAAGGAAGCAACCATTCCCCTCTAGGTGACTATAAGCCATTTGTTATAGGACTAGACCCCATCATTTCCAAAATGAATTTGAATTGACCTTACAAAATTAAAACACATCGAGAAATTAACATGAAACCAGTTAAAAGTTTGTGTTGTATGTGTGCTCAGTTGCTCAGCTGTGTCCGACTCTGCGACCCCATGAACTATAGTCCACCAGGCTCCTCTGTCCATGCAATTTCCCATGCAAGAATACTGGAGTGGGATTCCATTTCCTTCTCCAGGTGATTTTTCCAACCCAGGGATCAAACCTATGCCTCTTGAGTCTCTTGCATTGCCAGGCAGATTCTTTACCACTATGCCTGTTTAAACACTGAATCTCACTTTGTACTTCCTCATAAGAGACACATGGAAAACACTTTGGATCTATCATTTTCACTGTCATATAATACTAAGAAAATAAAATCAACAGAACGACAGACCTTTTTTCTTGGCCCTGATTTCAAGAAGGTCATTGTTGCTTAGGTCTTTATATAAAGGAGGCTGGAAAACATAAAAGGCAATCACCTTCAAGTCTGGTTTGACCAGGAAGCAAAAACAAACACAGTCAATAGAATCTTTAGTCAAAGCTCCGATAATGGAAGTTAGGGAGGGTTAGAACTTAGACAACCTAAAGGAATATATGGCTGGCCTACTTCCTTCAGGTGTTGGGTATTTCATACTGGACTTTGGCAAGCACAAGCTTACAATCAGTTCATGGGAGCTGTTGCCACTTCTGGCACACGTAATGTCTAAAGTACATGGACTCGCCTTTAAGCAAATGCCTCCAAAGCTGTCTGCCCCTCCCCATTGGGATTGGCCTGACTTGTACTCTCACCAGCACAGAGGACCAGTGGGCATGTAAGTGAGCCTCAGCTGAGGAGTGTGGCAGAACCAACATTATATTCAAAATGGAGTCTTGAATTTGTTCAAGGGCATCTAGCATTTGTGGAACAAGAGAGGAAAACTATGAGCTGCTGAGGCCCCAAATAAGCCCAGAGATTTATATGCATTGTCTCTATATTTGGCACAACAATCCTACTTCATGGTATACACGTTTCAGTGATGGAGACGCTGAGGCTTGGAGAGAGATGTAAGTTGCTCAAGTCACAGAGCTAGTTAAGTGGTGGAGCTGGGATCCAAACTGAGGTGCGTTCCTCAAATCCATGAACTTGGATGAGTAACTTCTTTGAGACCATCTCCCCACCTCCGCCCCTCAAGAGTACTATTGTACTTCATAATATCAAAAATAAGAATGAAATTAGGAAAAAGAGGCAATCAGGCACAAAAATGTCAGAGGAGTTGGGCATAGGTTTCCCTGTATTTTCTGCTGTCTCTGACATGGTCTTCCCTGGGCTAGATGCCTAGGTATTACTTCCACATAGCCCCACAGGCCACTGAGCTTGCCTCCTGATTCTCTTTTAGAGATGAGATGCCACGCGTTGCCATTCATCACAAGTGGCACCTACACGTGCACAAATGGGGTGCTTCTTGACTCTCGCTGTGACTACAGCTGTTCCAGTGGCTACCACTTGGAAGGTGACCGCAGCCGAATCTGCATGGAAGATGGGCGATGGAGCGGAGGAGAGCCTGTATGTGTAGGTAAATGCTGGTCGCTCCCAGTTGTCCTGCTGCAAAGAGCCAGCCTGGCATTATGTCCACTGCAGAAGGCATTCCCACTAGCTGCAAAAGGTGGCACCCTGGGCACAAGCTTAACAAAGCAATCACTTCCCTTGGAGTCAGGCCTCACAAGTTTCATTGAGCATCTTGAACTGCCTCTTTTACCTACCCAGTAGTGTGGTATTGTTTCATGGGTTCCCTCCAGGAAAGGCAGGGATCCACGAGTCAGCACTTAATTTCTGACCTTGGCAGACATAGATCCCCCCAAGATCCGTTGTCCCCACTCCCGTGAGAAGATGGCAGAGCCGGAGAAACTGACTGCTCGAGTATACTGGGACCCACCCCTGGTGAAAGACTCTGCTGACGGCACCATCACCAGGTGAGCCACAGATGCTGCCTACGCCTCCCGCCAGCTTCTCTCTCCCAGGCACTCAGGTAGCCCCACTGAACCACACAGACTGATGGCACAGTGATGTGTGCCCCAAACCCCAGTGCTAAGAGCCACTTTCCTCAGGGGCTCTCTCACCCTGTCCCATGTAGGTTGATACTTCGGGGCCCTGAGCCTGGCTCTCACTTTCCAGAAGGAGAACACGTGATTCGTTACACTGCTTATGACCGAGCCTACAACCGGGCCAGCTGCAAGTTCATTGTAAAAGTACAAGGTCAGAAAGAAGTTTTCCATTTCTACATTGCTTATTATTTCTGCTCTTCCCTTACCTTCTAGATGCTCATCACAACCCTCTCCTCACTATGCCTGAAACAGACACCTCATGCAGATTGGGAGAGGGGAAACTCAAGTTCATGAAATAGGTCATTCAGGAAACCTGTATACATGTGTACACACATTTCAGAAACTCTGCCCTCCAACAAGACTTTCTCATTCTCCTAAATCTACATGAAACCCACCGATATACTCTGTATCCATTTCTTTTCTTAGCCTTCAAATCAATGATTAAAGTCAATCAGCCTTCATTCTCAGTCTTTCTCCTCTGCTGAAATTGGTGGTACTGGCTACTGATTCTTGCTTTTTGTTTTGTTTTCATCATAAAATTAATTCATGCTCATTGTTGAACATATGGGAAATAAAGTAATACCCAAAGGGGGAAAAAACTATTACTCTGTCACCCAGAGGCAATTGTTGTTAATCTTTTGGTATTTTTCTTCCAGTCTTTTATTCACACATACTTAAAAAATACCTAATTGAGATCACACTGCATATCCAATCTTAGGTCGCCCCTTTTCACTTTTCATTATAACACAAGTAAATTTCTCATGTTCTTTAAAGTTTTTTCAGAAGTCTTTTAATCACAGTATAATAATCTACTTCTAAGAATATATCATACTTTGCTCAATGCTTCTCCTCCCACTGACGGATATTTTAAAGTGTTAGTTGCTCAGTCATGTCCAAATCTCTGCTACCCCATGGACTGTAGCCCACCAGGCTCCTCTGCATGGAATTCTCCAGGCAAGAATAATGGAGTAGGTTTCCATTTCCTTCTGCAGAGAAACTTTCCGACCCAGGGATTGAACCTGGGTCTCCTGCATTGCAGGTGGATTCTTTATCTTCTGTGCCACCAGGGGAGCCCAATGATATTTCATATTAAAAGTAATTTATAAGGTGGTCATCGTATGCAGAGTGTCCCCAAAGTCTGAAAACAAAAATGGCAATTTTTTTTTTTACAGATTGCTAGTCTTTTGATGACTATATATATATATACTTATCCATGCTTCCACATTTTATGAACACTTTTGTCTACATTTCAGATTTAACTCCATAAGAAAGCAAAAATTTTGCCTCTAGCCCTGGCCATTGGCAACACAGAGAATTCATTCATTCTGATTATCCTGGGTCTGCTGATCTAGAAAACCCAGCATGGGCACCCTCTTAGCCTATTGTTCTCTACAAGAATTACCATAGCCCCTAAGTGGAACTTCTCCCTGACAGTGAGACGCTGCCCAACTCTGAAACCACCACTGCATGGCTACCTCACCTGCACCTCAGTGGGGGACAACTATGGTGCCACCTGTGAATACCACTGTGATGGAGGGTATGAGCGCCAAGGGACCCCCTCCCGGGTCTGCCAGTCCAGCCGCCAGTGGTCAGGATCACCACCCATCTGTGCTCGTGAGTGCAACTAGAGAATGGGGAGAGTGGACATAATGATCAGGGCTTCTTTGAGGGGTCTCCCAATGTCTATGGCTCAGGAACCAAAAGCAATGCATCTGATGTGGGAATGGGGGATTCTGTGATGTTTCAGAGCCAATGTTCCCCTCTAGCATACTCCACCTCCAAGAAAAAGGATTTAAAATCTCCAAGTGTTCTTTTAGGATTTCCCTGCAAGGAAAGGGAGAAACAACCAAAAAAGTTTAACCTGAAAACCTCAGGATGTTGTTATCCATTCTGGGATGAAGGGATAGGCCATATTCTGACTGGCCATGTGCTTCTGCCCTAGCTATGAAGATTAATGTCAATGTCAACTCAGCTGCTGGCCTTCTGGATCAGTTCTATGAGAAACGGCGACTCCTCATCATCTCAGCCCCTGATCCCTCCAACCGATATTATAAAATGCAAATCTCTATGCTACAGGTAAGAGCCACTCCCCTAATCAGGGCTTAGCTCCTTTGCATTCCCCTATCCCACTCCACTGGGTTTCCCTGGTGGCGCAGTGGTAAAGAATCCAACTGCCAGTACAGGAACTGTGGGTTTGATCCCTGGGTTGGGAAGATCCACTGGAGGAAGAAATGGCAACCCAGTTTACTAATCCTGCCTGGAGAATCCCATGGGCAGAGGAGCCTGGTAGGCTACAGTTCATAGGCTCACAAACAGTCAGACAACTTAGCAACCAAACAACAACAACCCCACTCTGTTAATCTCTTACTATGTCTTACTCAAAGACTTGCTCTTTCTACAGCACAGACGCTACTTCCTTAGATTGTAGACAACATTTGGTTAGTTTTACTGTAGACAAATTTAGGACAGTTTTAAAACAACTGTGTTTTTACTGAAAAAGCAGTGAAGTCATTGGCATGGTGTGTTGCAGGAAGCTTGATGAAGGATGAGAAGGCAGTGTGGCAAAGCACTCCCGAAAGACTTGTAAGACCTGTGATCAAATGTAAATGTGGGGAATCAGTTTGTTTAAGTCTTCAAGGAATAACAACACTAACACACATTTAGACAGTGAGGGCTGAATAAGGACCAGGTATACAAGTATGTGCTTTATACATATTCATTTAATTCTCCCAACAATGCTTATAAAGTAGGTACCCTTACTATTCCCATTTTGCAGGTAAAGAAACTGAGGCACAGAGAGGTTAATGATTTGCCCAAAATCACTAGCTAATAAATGGCTGAGCTGCAATTAAACCCAGGCAATCTGACTCAAGGATCTGTGCTCTTAACCACTACTAATAGCAGACAAGAAGGAAACGTGTCATGATATTGCAAAGTAAAATGAGGGAATTGCATAAGGATTTTTAACATTCTACCAGAGATCTAGTTAAAGCCACTGTTGGGGAATGAGAAGCAGAAAGGATGGAGTAGTTCTGACTACTGGGACTTTCAAAAAGAATAGGCTAAGTTCTATCACTATGCTATCACTGTGTTGTACACCCGAAACTTATATAATATTATAAATCAACTGTTTTTGTTGTTTTCGTTGACTAAGTTGAGTCCAACTCTTTGCAACCCCATGGACTGCAGCACACCAGGCATACCTGTTCTTCACTATCTCCCTGAGGTTGCTCAGACTCATGTCCATTGAGTCAGTGATGCCATCCAGCCATCTCATCCTCTGTCACCCCCTTCTCCTCAATTGAAAAGGAGAAAAATAATATAATAATAAAAATAAAGACTAGACTAGGTTCTTGAAGAGAATTCAAAGTACGCTGACAAGACTCTGAGAAGCTGAAAGGGTCTGGATATCCAGGTAAAAGAAGAAGCTATTTAGGGGGTTTCTAAAGGTTGAGTTCTTACGAGTTGCCAAGTCAGCATTCAGAAGGCCATGATGAAAGCATCCATATCAAAAGAATGACCCTGGGTCTAAACCAGAAAGGACCCCGTTCCTCCAGGGATCCAAAAATGGCAGACAAAAGCAACACCTCAGCTTGAAAAGAAAGCAGGAACAAGAAAAGGAACAGCCAGGGAGGACTGTGACTTTGAGGCCAGGTCTAGAAGAGTAACCCAAAGATTCAATAAGGAGTGGAGCACCAGGCGGTGCTCACTGCTGCTTTCAACCTTGCCCCAGGTAACTGGCTAAGAGGCACCCCTGATGGGTAAAGCAGGACAAAAAAGTGTGGTACAGTTACAGGCTGCAATTCCTAGTGTGAGGAAGGCAAGAACGGGTCACAGAAAGAGCACTGATACTATTTTGGGGGAAATTCTGGAGACCAAGAGAAGGCTGTGGCTGTGAAGCCTAATGGTAAGGGGCACACAGGCTTCTCAGCTGGCACAATGGAAAAGAATCTGCCCACCAATGCAGGAGATGCAAGAAGCATGAGTTTGATCTCTGGGTCCAGAAGATCCATTGGAGAAGGAAATGGCAACCCAATCCAGTATTCTTTCCTGGGAAATCCCATGGACAGAGGAGTCTGGTGGGCTACAGTCCATGGGGTCACAAAGAGTAGGACATGACTGAGAGACTAACACACAAAGAACTTATGTAGCTTCCAGTTATAAAATAAGTCAGTCCTGGCGCTGTGATGTACAGCATGGTGACTATAGCTATATAATATATTTGAAAATTGCTAAGAAAATAGATCTTAAAAGTTCTCATTGTAAGAAAAAAAGTTGTGACTGTGTGGTGATGAATGTTAACTGGACTTATTGTGATGATCATTTAGACAAATATCAAATCATTATACTGTACACCCGAAACTAATATGTCAACTAGTATCTCAATTTTATTTTATTTTACTTTTTTTTAAACAAAAGTTTATTCTTAAATGTACAATACATTCCAAGACAACAGTTCATTCTAGCTATAGGTGGCAACAGATATTATGGCAGGGAATCCAGGTGTTTAAACAGGAATGGAACTAAGAGTCATCATTACCTCAGGCACAAGGAACAGCTTACTTTTTGCCAGATTTCTTAATTCCACCAGTGGCCAGGGGGCCTTTCCCTGCAGCCTTTGATTTTAGCTCCTTGAGTCTCTTCTGCTCCTCCTTCTGCTTCTGCTTGAATGCGTTATCTTCCTCGTCCATCTCCTTGGCTTGCTTCTTGGGCTGCTTCAGGGGCTTCTTCTCACCACCTTCGCGGCCAGACATGGCGCCTGCCACCCCTTCCCCAGACCCTGCCACCGGAAGTGGACTCAATTTTAAAAAGAACATGGAAAGATGCTCAACATCACTCATTATCAGAGAAATGCAAATCAAAACCACAATGAGGTACCATCTCATGCTGGTCAGAATGGCTGCCATCAAAAAGTCTGCTAACAAATGCTGGAGAGGGTGTGGAGAAAAGGGAACCCTCTTACATTGTTGGAAGGAATGCAAACTAGTACAACCACTAGTTTGTTCTAGGAGAACAATGTGGAGATTCCTTAAAAAAACTGGAAATAGAACTGCCATATAACCCAGCAATCCCACTGCTGGGCATATACACTGAGGAAGCCAGAATTGAAAGAGACACATATACCCCAGTGTTCATTGCAGCACTGTTTACAATAGCCAGGACATGGAAGCAACCTAGATGACTGTCAGCAGATTAATGGATAAGGAAGTTTTGGTACATATACACAATGGAATATTACTCAGCTATAAAAAGAATGCATTTGAATCAGTTCTAACAAGGTGGATGAAACTGGAGCCCGGTATACAGAGTGAAGTAAGTCAGAAAGAGAAACACCAATGTGGTATATTAATGTATATATATGGAATTTAGAAAGACGGTAATGATGACCCTATATGCAAGACAGCAAAAGAGACACAGATGTAAAGGAGAGACTTTTAGATGTTATGGGAGAAAGTGAGGGTGGGATGATATGAGAGAATAGCATTGAACATGTATATTACCATATGTAAAACAGATGACCAGTGCAAGTTCGATGCATGAAGCAGGGCACCCAAAGCCAGTGCTCTGGGACAACCCAGAGGGATGGGGTGGGGAGGGAGCTGGGAGGAGGGTTCACCATGTCAATGTATGGCAAAAACCACCACAATATTGTAATTAGCCTCCAATTAAAATAAATAAATTAAATTTTAAAAATGAACAGGGAGTGTAGGCTGAAGGAAGAGGCAGCACTAGAGCAAAAGCAAGACAAGGATTTAAAAAATATCAGTAAATGAACAGTTGGTAACCCCCCCAAAAAATAACTTATGTATTGAAAAATCTATGCAAACCTAAGCAAGGAGAGATGATGCTACTGCAATTTGTTAATTACATTTCTCTTTTCTGTCCCACATAATATAACCAATCTCTACACTTCATTAGAATAAAGGAAACACTGTTAGGGTAAGTGGGCTTCCCAGGAGGCACTGGTGGTAAAGAACCCACTTGCCAATACAAGAGACATAAGAGACATGGGTTCGATCCCTGAATCAGGAAGATTCCCTGGAGGAGGGCGTGGCAACCCACTCCAGTATTCTTGCCTGGAGAATCCAATGGACAGAGGAGCCTGGCAGACTATGGTCCATAGGGTGACAAAGAGTCGGACAATTTTGAATCGACTTAGCATGTGCACACACACATTGGGGCAAGTGCTTCAGGAATGACAGAGGAAAGAGGTGGTAGACCCCCTCATGTGATGGTTTGTGAAGAAGCCCCTCCTTTCCCACACTGCCTCGACATAGTCCCAAGAGGAATCAGTTAAGTAGCCTTAGGTTTGGGTTTGACAGCCTATTCAGGAAAACCTTCTTCTCTCTCCTCCCAGCAATCCACTTGTGGACTGGACCTGAGGCACGTGACCATCATCGAGCTGGTGGGGCAGCCACCTCAGGAAGTGGGGCGCATCCGGGAGCAACAGCTGTCGGCCAATATCATTGAGGAACTCAGGTCCAGACTGGAGGGCAACAGGAAAGGAGTGGGTAGAAACCTTAGGCAGGACATTGGCCACAAGAAAGTTGTGGGAAAATCAGCAAACACTATTCTCTTGGGGAATTGCTTGTTTGAACTCTTTGGATGCATTGGGTAAGATCAGAGTGGCAGGGCATCAGCATCAAATGGCAGGGTGTTGTTGAAAATACAGACGACTACCTCAAACCACCTCAGGACTGTGCTTTTATGAGGCACCTCAGGTGACCCTGAAGCACAGCCAGGGCAGAGACACAGACTCAAACATGACTTAGATAAGCCTTTGATCCTGTCACCTGGTGGTTGTATCCTTTTGCCTTCAGTCTGCAAATGAGCAAAAAGCATCTTTAGGCAGTGAAATCTGAATCATACTCATCTGCCCCTTGGGGAGGAGAAGACCATAGGGAACAGGTGGTAGAAGTTGACTTTTCTCATTATCTGTCTGTTATCACCCTCCCAACCCCTCCCCTCACATATACTCAGAACCAATAAAGCCATCACTCCCCTCTGTTCCATAAACAATACCTGCCCCTAGGGCTTAATCTCAGGGACAGAAAGATGCAGTCCCAGGTAAAGACTGGGCCTTCCCTGGTGGCTCAGTAGCAGTCAGTGGTAAAGAATCCACCTGCCTATGCAGGAGATACAAGAGACTGTGGATTCAATCCCTGGGTTGGGAAGATCCCCTGGAGAAGGGAAGGGCTACCCACTCCAGTATTCTGGCCTGGAGAGCCTGGTGGGCTACAGTTCATGGGGTCAGAGAAGAATCAGACACAACTTAGTGACTAAACAACAGGAACAAGAGGAAAGACTGGAAAACACTCAGAGGAAGGAGACTGCAGACTTGGTGATATTGATCAACCTGAAGGTTGGCCAGGTGATACTGATCAACCTCAGGGCTGCCATGTTTGGTTGTGCAAGCTGTGCTTGTCTAGCTCTGGGAAGCACTGGTCACGGCATAGTGCCCGTGCCTGGTGCTCCCTGGAGTTATTACTATATGTGATAGCCCTGTGTAAGGGGGCCTGTGAGGCAAACACAGCTTGGTAGTAACAAAGCTGTTCCATCTGGGGGGAGGAAGGGACAGCTTAACAGAGCTAGAGATGTTGGGGCAGCAAGACTAAGGTGTGAGCAGAGAAAAATAAAGGGGCTTGAGATAGGTACTGGAAGGGATGGGGCAAGGGATTCGGTGGGGAAAGAATTAGTCCATCAGTGGAGCTGTGAAAGATCAGAGAGGACTAGAGTCTGGCGGGATGATGTCCAGATAAGGTCTCACACGTCCCTGGGCTCATCTCTCTAGGCAATTTCAGCACCTCACTCGCTCCTACTTCAACATGGTGTTGATTGACAAGCAGGGAATTGACCGGGAACGCTACATGGAACCTGTCACCCCCGAGGAAATCTTCACGTTCATTGACGACTATCTACTGAGCAATGAGGAGCTGATCCAGCGCCGGGAACAAAGAGACATGTGCGACTGAACTTGAGTTGGAGCATGGTTGAGGTCAAGGGAAAATGTTCCCTGGTCAGCCAAAACTGGGGCCTAATCAAAGGAGAAAATGCTTTCCCACAACTCTGAGGAAAGGACTCTAAGGTGGGTGAGGTTCCCTGATCCTGGGACATTTCCAGACACCTTTCCTCAAGCAAGTCTCTGCTTTAGGTAGCACTGGAAGAGCATAAGAAGCTAGGGAGGGACTGAGGACAGGCCCTGGGCAGCAGCTTGTGGATAGAAAGTCTTGCTTCTGCCCAGCTCTCTAAAATCTGTCAGAGAAGTAAATTCTAAATTCACTCACTAACCGGCTGTGTTTTAAATGGTTCCTCTACCCTGAGGTGACAGCAGAAGGCAGCACCATCACAACAGACAACCAGGGCACCATCAAGTGTGGCTGGATCTTCCTTACAGGTTAACTGTGGGGTTGGAAGTGAGGCAGAGCTCACTCTTACTTGTCCTTCTCCCTTGTAGGATGTTGGGCTACAAATGTTAACCATCTGTTAACCATTCTGTTAACCATCATCTCCCCTAAGAGTTAGCAGGCTGCTGCAGTTGGGAGGGAGCTTGGGGAGAAAAGTCAGACTAGAGCAGAATGCTTTCTTCTGCCCCTCCAACTAGTGCATAGGCCACAGTCTCTCCCTACTGAGCCTCCAGTGCTGCTCCTTCCTCAAAGCAACCCCCAGCTCGTGATCCAGGAAACCTCAGAACCACCAAGTGGAAACTACATCATGGAGAAGAAAAAAAGACAGCATCAGCCACATGTAGAACCTATTAACACTTTGAAGAGATGAGTGCAGAACAGGCAACAGTTGCAACAGCACAAACACAAGCACTAAGGGCCATGAGTACATTTCCATTGGGAAATGTGAGTAATCTGGGATCTTGTGAAGCAGAGCAACACTCATGCGCACTAACCCTGCTCTGGCTTTGGCCACACTCAAGCATGCATAGTGTTTGAAGTAAGGCAGTCTTCCCTAGGCTGCTGGGAACCTTCTTTTCTACACAAGTGGAAACAGTGTCAGGTTAAGACTCAGAAGCCATTCACCTTCCACCTTTCCCAGGGGGTAATTACTAGGAAATTAGAGGTGAAGAGGAAGCGGGCTAGATTGAGAAACAGGACTAAAAGGCTCGAGCACTGACTATGTGCCCGGTGCTGTCCTGAGCACTCACAATTGACTGAAATCCTCATAAGAACCCTCTAAGCTAGGTCTTGTTGTTAGCCCATTTACACATGCAGGGATGGAAGCACAGAGAGGTCACACAACTTGCCTAAGGTCAAACAGCTCAGAAGTGGAGGCGCAGAGAGATCAGGCAACTTGGCTAAGATCACACAGCTGAGATGTGGAAGCATGGAGAGGTCAGGAAAGGTGCCTAAGATCACACAGGTCAGAAGCAGAACTACAGAGAGGTTACGCAACTTGCCAAAAGATCACAAAGCTCATAAGTGGAAGGACAGAGAGGTTAGACAACTTATCTAAGATCACACAGGTCAGAAATGGAAGCACAGAGAGTTTCACGACTTGCCTAAGATCACACAACTCAGAAGCAGAGAAGAAGGACAGAGAGGTCAGGCCACTTGCCTAAGATCACACAGCACAGAATTGAAAGCACAGAGAGGTCAGTCAACTTGCCAAAGATTACACAGCTCAGAAGTGGAAGCCTAGAGAGGTTAGGAAACTTCCCAAGATCACACATCTAAGATATGAAAGCTCAGAGAGGTTAAGCAACTTGACTAAGATCAAACAGCTCAAATGTGGGATCACAGAGAGGTCATGCATCTTGCCTAATATCACAAAGCTCAGAAGTGGAAGCACAGAGAGGTCACACAACTTGTCATGATCACACAGTTCAGAAGTGTAAGCCCTGAGAGGTCACACAACTTTCCTCAGATCACAAGTTCAGAAGTGGAAGCACTGAGAGATCAGGCAACTTGCGTAAGATCACACAGCTAAGATATGAAAAGCAGAGAGGTTAGGCAACTTGCCTAAGTTCACAGAGTTCAAGAGGAATCGAAGGGAGGTCAGGCAACTTGCCTAGGATCACAGAGCTCAAAGTGAAGAACAGAGAGGTCAGGCAACTTGCCTAAGATCACATAGCTGATAAGTGGAAGCCTATAGAAGAGAGGCAACTTGTCTAAGACTGCACATCTCAGATATGAAAGCTCAGAGAGGTTAAGCAACATTTCTAAGATCACACAGCTCAGATATGGAAGCACAGAGAGGTTAAGCAACTTACCTAAGTTCAACAGTTCAAGTGGAAGCATAGAGAGGTCAGGCAACTTGCCTTGGATCACACAGATCAGAAGTGGAAGCACAGAGAGGAGACACAACTTGCCTATGATAACACATCTGAAAAGTGGAAGTATAGAGAGATCAGACAACTTGCCTAAGATAACACAATCCACATATGTATGAACACAGAGGTTCGGCAACTTACCTAAGATTACAGAGCTTAAAATGGAATCATAGAGATGTTAGGCAACTTGACTAAGATGAAACAGCACAGATGTGGAAGAAGATAGTGGTCAGGCATCTTGTCTAAGATCACACAGCTCAGAAATGGAAGCACAGAGAGGTCAGGCACCTTGTCTATGATAACACAACTTTGAGGTGGAAGCGCTGAGAGGTCAGGCAGTTTTCCAAAGATCACACAGCTCAGATATTGAAGAATAGAGAGGTTAAGCAATTTCCATAAGTTTAACAGCTCAATTGGATGCACAGAGAGGTCAGGCATCTTGCCTAAGATCACACAGGTCAGGGATGGAAGCACTGACAGGAAGCCTAAGATGCCACAACTCAGAAATGGCAGCACAGAGAGTTTTAGCAACTTGCCTAAGATGACACAGCTCATATGTGCAAGCACAAAGAGGTCAAACAACTTACCTAGATCACACAGCCCAGATGTGGAGCACAGAGATGTAAAGCAACCTGCCTAACATCACACAGGTCAGATACAGAAGCACAGAGAAGCTATGCAACTTGGCTAATATCACACAACTCAGAAGTGGGAGCACAGTGAAGTCAGAAAACTTGCCTAAGATCACACAACTGAGAAGTGGAAGCACAGGTAGGCAATTTGCCTAAGATCACCCAGCTCAGACGCAGAAACACAGAAAGTCAGGAAACTGGCCTAGGATCAAATATTTCAGAAGTGGAAGCACAGAGAGGTAAGGCAGCTTACCTTAGGTCACACAGCTCAGATATTGAAGAACAGAGAGTTTAGGCAACTTGCCTAATATCACATAGCACAGACGTAGAAGCACAGAGAGGCTGAACAACTTTCCTAAGATCACACAGCTCTTAAGTGGAAGCACAGACATACAGGAAACTTGCCTGAAATCACCCACCTCAGAAGTAGGAGCACAGAAAGGTCCGGAAACCTGCCTAAGATCACAATGACAGGAGTGGAAGCAGAGAATGATGAGGAAACTGGCCTAGAATCAAACAGATCTGAAGTGGAAGCACAGATAGGTCAGGCAACTTGTCTAAGATGACACAGCTCAGAAGTTGAAGCACAGAGATGTCAGGCAACTTCCCTGATTACACAGTCAGAAACGGAAGCCTAGAGAGCTTAGGCAACTTGCCTAAGATCACACAGATCAGATATGGAAGCACAGAGAGGTCTTGCATCTTGCCTAATATTACAAAGCTCAGAAGTGGAAGCACAGAGAGGTCAAGCAACTTGCCTAAGAAAACACAGCTCAGAAGTGGAAGCACAGAATGGTTAGGCAACATGCCTAAGTTCACACATCTCACATATGGAAGCGCAGGGAGCTTAGGAAACTTGACTAATTCACACAGCTGAAATGGAAGCACAGATCAGTCAGGCATCTTGCATAATAACATCACACAGGTCAGAAGTGGAAGCACAGAGAGGTCAGGCAACTTGCCTAAGATCACAGAGCTTAAGTGGAAGCACAGACGTTAGGCCACTTGCCTAAGATCACACAGCTTAGAAGACAAAGCACAGAGATGTCAGGCAACTTCCCTATGATCACACCGCTCAGACGTGGAAACACAGAAAGGTCAGGGTATGTGCCTCATATCACAGAGCTTAAGTGGAAACACAGAGAGGTTTGGCAACTTGCCTAAGAACAGACAGCTCAGAAGTGGAAAGACAGAGAGTTACACAGCATCCCTAAGATCACACAGCTCATAAGATGAAGCACAGAGTGATTAGGCAAGTTGTCTAAAATCACACAGCTCAGAAGTGGAAGCAAAAGCGGTAAGGCAACATGCCCAAGATCACACATCTAAGAAGTGGAAGCACAGAGAGGCTAGGGAATTTGCCTAAGATCACACAGCTCAAAAGTTGAAGCACAGAGAGTGCAGGCAGCTTGCCTAATATCACACAGCTTAAGTGGAACCATTGAGAGGTTAGGCAACTTGCCTTAGATCACACAGCTCAGAAGTGGAAGCATAGAAAGTTTAGGCAAATTGCCTAAGATCACACATGCCAGATATGGAAGCTCAGAGATGTTAGGTAACTTGCCTGAGATCACACAGCCCAAAATTTGAATCACAGAGATTTTAGGCATCTTTCGTAAGATCACAAAGCTCTGAAGTAGAAGCACAGAGAGTTCAGGCAAATTTTCTAAGATAATACAGCTCAGAAGTGGAAGAACAGAGAGGTTAGGCAACTTGCCTAATATCATGCAGCTTAGAAGTGGAAGTAAAGAGAGGTCAAGGAACATGGCTAAGATTAAATGGGTCAGAAGTGGAAGCACAGAGAATTCATGCAAGTTGCCCTCAGATCATATAGCTCAACAGTGGAAGCTAGAGAGGTGAGAAACTTGACAAATATCACACAGCTTAAATGGAAGCACAGAGGTTAAGCAACTTGCCTAAGATCACACAGCTCAAGTGGAAGCATAGAGAGGTCAGGCAACTTGTAAAAAATTACATAGCCAGAGGGGGAAGCACAGAGAGTTCCGGGAACTTGCCTAATATCACACAGCCCAGAATTGGAAGCACAGAGAGGTCAGGCAACTTGCCTAAGATAACACAACTCAGAAGTGAAAACACAGAGAGGTTAGGCAACTTGCCTACAATCACACAGCTCAGAAATGGAAGCAAAGAGAAGACGGTCAACTTGCCTAATATCACAGAGCTTAACTGGAAACACAGAGATCTCAGGCAACTGGCCTAAGATCGTAGAGCTCAAGTGGAAGAGTGAGAGGTCAGGAAACTTCCCTATGATCACACAGCTCAGAAGTAGAAACACAGAGAGGTTATGCAGCTTGACTAAGATGAAACAACTCAGAAGTGAATGCAGACCATGATTAGGGAACTTGCCAAAATCACGCAGCTCAAATGTGGAAGCACAGAGAAGCTAAGAAATTTGCCTAATATCCCACAGCTCTTGTGGAAGGACAGGTGGGTCAGGCAACTTACCTAAGTTCACAGAGCTCAGAAGTGCAAGCACACTGGGGTCAGGCAACTTGCCTGTGATCACACAGCTCATAATAGGAAGCACAGAGAGATCAGAAAAGTTGCCTACCTCACACAGCTCATCAGTTCAGTTCAGTTCAGTCGCTCAGTTGTGTCCGACTCGCGACCCCATGGACTGTAGAACACCAAGCTTCCCTGTCCATCACCAATTCCCAGAGCTTACTCAAACTCATGTCCATCAAGTCAGTGATGCCATCCAGCCATCTCATTCTCTGTCATCGCCTTCTCCTCCTGCCTTCAATCTTTCCCAGCGTCAGGGTCTTTAACAAGGAGTCAGTTCTTTGTATCAAGTCACCAAGTATTAAGAATTTCAGCATCAGTCCTTCCAATGAATATTCAGAACTGATTTCCCTTAGGATTGACTGGTTGGATCTCCTTGCAGTCCAAGGGACTCTCAAGAGTCTTCTCCAACACCACAGTTCAAAAGCATCAATTCTTCGGTGCTCAGCTTTCTTTATAGTCCAACTCTCACATCCATACATGACTACTACAAAAACCATAGCTTTGACTAGATGGACCTTTGTTGGCAAAGTGATGTCTCTGCTTTTTAGTATGCTGTCTAGGTTGGTCATAACTTACCTTTGAAGGAGCAAGGGTCTTTTAATTTCATGGCTGCAGTCATCACCTGTAGTGATTTTGGAGCCCCCCAAAATAAAGTCTCTCACTGTTTCCATTGCTTCTCCATCTATTTGCCATGAAGTTATGGGACTGGATGCTATGATCTTAGCTTTCTGAATGTTGAGTTTTAAGCCAGCTTTTTCACTCTCCTCTTTCACTTTCATCAAGAGGCTCTTTAGTTCCTCTTCACTTTCTGCCATAAGGGTGGTGTCATCTGCATATCTGAGGTTATTGATATTTCTCCCGGCAATCTTGATTCCAGCTTGTGCTTCCTCCAGCCCAGCGTTTCTCATGATGTACTCTGCATATAAGTTAAAATCAGCAGGGTGGCAATATACAACCTTGATGTAATCCTTTCCTAATTTGGAACCAGTCTGTTGTTCCATGTCCAGTTCTAACTGTTGCTTCTTGATCTGCACACAGATTTCTCAGGAGGCAGGTAAGGTGGTCTGGTATTCCCATCTCTTGAAGAATTTTCCACAGTTTTTTGTGGAAAAAAAAAAAAACTCTGCCATCTTCTTCACACAGCTCATATCTCGAAGCAAAGAAAGTTCAGGCATCTTGCCTAAGATCAAACAGCTCTTAAATGGAAGCAGAGAGAGGTCGGGCAACCTGACAGAGATATCACAGCTCAGATATGGAAGCACAGAATGTCTAGGCAACCTGTTCAAGATCACACAGCTCAGAAGTGGCAGCACATAGAGGTCAGGGAACTTTCTGAGATCACACAGCTCAGAAGAGGAAGCACAGAGAGGTTAGGCAACTTTCCTAAGATCACACAGCTTTTATATGGAAGGACAGAGAGATCAGGCAACTTGCCTAAGATCACACAGCCCACAAGTGGAAGCACAGATACATAGGCAACATACATAAGATGACACATCTTTTAAGTGGGAGCACAGAGAGGTTATGCAACTTGCCTAAGATCACACAGCTTTTAAGTGCAAGCACAGAGAGATCAGACAACTTGCCTAAGATCACACAGCTCACAAGTGGAAGCAGAGAGAGGACAAGCAACTTGCCTAAGTTGACACAGCTCAGAAATGGAATAACAGATAGGTTAGGCAACTTATCTAAGACAACACAGCTCAGAAGTGGAAGTACAGAATGGTTAGGCACCTTGCCTAATATCATACAGCTCAGATATGGAAGCAGAGAGAGACTATAGTCAACCTGCCTGAGATTACATATCTCAAGTGGAAGACAGATTGGTCAGGCAACTTGTCTAAGGTCACAAAGCTCAAAAGTGGAAGCACAGAGAGATCATGCAACTTGCCTAATGTCACACAGCTTAAGTAGAATCACAGAGAATTTAGGCAACTTGCCCAAGTTCACACAGCTCAAGTGGAAGCACACAGCATTCAGGCAACTTGTGTAAGATCACACAGCTCAGAAGTGTGAGTGTAAGATTAGAGAGGTTAGGCACCTTGCCTAAGATCACACATGTCAGGTATGGAAGCTCAGAGATGTTAGGTAACTTGCCTAAGATCACACAGCTGAGATGTGGAGTCACAGAGAGGAAAGGCATCTTGCATAAGATCACAAAGCTCAGAAGTGAAAGCACAAAGATCAGGCAACTTGCCTGAAATAATACAGCTCAGAAATGGAAGCAGGGAAGGGTTAGGCAACTTGTCTAAGATCACACACCATAAATATAGAAGCACAGAGAGATTCAGAAACTTGCCCAAGATCACACAGCTCATGTGGAAGCACAAACAGGTTAGGCAACTTGCCTAATTTCAATGGCTCATTGGAACCACAGAGATGTCAGGCAACTTGCCTATAATCACACAGGTCAGAAATGGAAACAAAGAGAGGTCAGGCTACTTGCCTAAGATCACACAGCACAGACAGGGAAGCACAGAGAACAGGCAACTTGCCTAAAATAATACAGCTCAGAAATGGAAGCAGAGAATGGTTAGGCAACTTGTCAAGATCACACAGCACAAATATAAATACACAGAGAGATTAGGAAACTCCTAAGTTGACACAGCTCGGAAGTGGAAGTACAGAGAGGTCAGGCAACTTGCCTAAGATCACACACCTGACAAGTGCAAGCAAAGAGATCAGGCAGCTTGCTTAAGATCACACAATTCACAAGTGGAACCACAGAGAAGATAGGTAACTTGCCTAAGATCACACAGCTCAGAAGTACAAGCACAGAAAGGTCAGGCAGCTTGCCTAAGATCACACAACTTGGAAGTCAAAGTGCAGAGACGTTGGCAAATTCCCCATGATCATACCGCTCAGAAGCCGAAGCACTGAGAGGTCAGGCAAGTTGCATAAGATCACACAACTCAGATATGCAAGCACCAAGAAGTTGCTCAACTGGCCTATAATCTCACAGCTCAAAAGTGGAAGCACAGAGATGTCAGGCAGCTTGCCTAAGATCAGACTGCTCAGAAGTGGAAGAACAGAGAGATCTGGCACCTGGCTAAGACCACACAGTTCAGGAGTTGAAATACAGAGATGTCAGGCAACTTCTCTATGATTACACATGTCTGAAGTGAAAATGTAGAAAGGCTAGGCAACTTGCCTAAGATCACAAGGTTTACATATGGATTCAGAGAGAGGTTATGCAACTTGCCTAAGATCACACAGCTCAGATGTGGAAGCACAGAGAGGTCAGGCATCTTGCCTAAAATCACAAAGCTCAAAAGTGGAAGCTCAGAGATGTTAAACAACTTGCCTAAGGTCACACACCAAAGAAGTGGAAGCACAGAGAGGTTGAGAAACTTCCCTAAGTCACACAGTTCAAATATGGAAGCAGAGACGTTAGGCTACTTGCCTAAGATCAAACCATTCAGAAGTGGAAGCACAGATAGTCAGACAACTCGCTTGTGATCACACAGCTCATATGTGGAAGCACTGATAGGTCAGGCAGCTTGTCTAATATCATACAGCTCAAAAGTGGAAGCACAGAGAGGTTACACAACATGCTTAAGACTACACAGCTCAGATATGGAATAAGAGAGAGGTTAAACAACTTACCTAACATCACACAACTCAAATGTGGAAGCACAGACAGGTCGGAAAACTTATGTCAGATCACATAGCTCAGAAGTGGAAGACAGAAAAGTCAGGCAACTTGCATAGCATCATACAACTCAGAAGGGGAAGCACAGAGAAGTCAGAAAACTTGCATAAGATCACACAGCTCAGATGTGAAAGCACAGAGAGGTCAGGCAACTTGCTTAAGATCACACAGGACATACATGGAAGCACAGAGAACGGGAAACTTGCCTAAAATAATACAGCTCAGAAATGGAAGCAGAGAATGGTTAGGCAATTTGTCAAGATAACACAGCTCAAATATGAAAACAGAGAATTTGGAAACTTGCCTAAGTTCATACAGCTCATGTGGAAGCATAGATACGCCATGCAACTTGCCTAACTTCATACAGCTTAGAAGTGGAAGCTAGAGAGCTCAGACAACTTGCCTAATACCACAGAGCTTAAGTGGAAGCACAGAGAAGTTAGGCAACTTTATGAAGATCACAAAGCTCACATATGGATGCACAGAGAGGCTATTCAACTTGCTTAAGATCACACAGCTCAGATATGGATGCACAGAGAATTTACACAACTTACGTGAGTTCACGCAAACAGATGTGGAAGCACAGAGAGGTTCAGCAACATGCCTTAGATCACACAGATCAGATATGGAAGCACAGAGAGGTTAGGAAACTTGCCTAAGATCACACAGTTCAGAACTCAAAGAACAGAGAGATCAGGCAACTTGTTTGATCATACAGCTCAGAATAGGAAGCACAGAGATGTCAGGCAAGTTGCCTAAGACAAATAGCTCCTAAGTGAAAGCACAGGGAACAGGAAACTTACCTAAGTTTACAGAATTCAGAAGTGGAAGCACAAAGATGCTCTGAAATTAGCCCAAGATCACACAGCTCAGATGTGGAAGCACAGGGAGATTTGGCAACATGCCTCAGATCACTAAGTTCAAAAATGGAAGCATAGAAATGTTAGGCAAGTTGCCTACGATTGTACAGCTCAAATGTGGAAGCACAGAGAGGTCAGGCAATTTGGCTAAGATCACACAGCTCAGATGTTGAAGCACAAAGGGTCAGGCATCTTGCCAAAGATCACAAAGCTCAGAAATAAACTTTACTACACAAAAACTCCAAGTAGTTAAGCCTCATCTCTGATCCTGGATCGAAATCCTCTCCTCTGGAGGTCACGAATCCTGGCATAACACAGCTTGCAGCAGCAGCCTTTCATCTTGGGAGCTCGTCTGGGATCTTTAAGACAAGGTAAAGGTGCTTGGACCTCTAATTATTTGCTCTCCTGGTAAGAAAGTTTTCTGCTGTACTTTACTAACTCTGTGGTGTGCCTGTGTGTGTGAAAGCAGCATGAAAGAGACATGCCCTGCTCCAAGCCAGTGATGAGCCCTGCTCTACAGTTTTGTGGTGCCTCATAACGACTGAAGGCAGCCCCCAAAAGGGAGCCTTGTCAGGGGTTTATACCAACCTTCCAATGCCAAGAGGCACTCAACGTCCATGCAAGGGAAACAGTCAGAAATGGGTGAAGCATATGGACTTTTTCAGTCACCTTTTCCTAGTCTCTTTGACCATTTTGTAACTGCCTGAGGAATTAGAACTACTAACCAAACCCTGTCAGATCACGGTCTTTCAAGGGACTTGCGATCCATGCTGCTGGTTGTTTTATCAGACACTAGAGACAAGAGCATGTTCAGCAGCTAGGTGGAGCGCTAGCTCCAAGAACGTCTCTCAGGCAAGCAGTTGCTCTCCTGGCCACCTGCCTCAGGGGCTGCTGCTGCTGCTAAGTCGCTTCAGTCGTGTCCGACTCTGTGCGACCCATAGACGGCAGCCCACCAGGCTCTGCTGTCCCTGGGATTCTCCAGGCAAGAACACTGGAGTGGGTTGCCATTTCCTTCTCCAGTGCATAAAAGTGAAAAGTAAAAGTGAAGTTGCTCAGTCATGTCTGACTCCTAGCGACCCCATGGACTGCAGCCCACCAGGCTCCTCCATCCATGGGATATTCCAGGCAAGAGTACTGGAGTGGGGCGCTGTTGCCTTCAGCAACCTGAAAGTGAATCTTTATCATGGCTGTGCCTCCGATCCATGTGGATAGGAGTACTGCTGGTGACCGTGAGGTTTTTGAGGACACAGATTGGGAATCCCAGGATCTGGTCAGATTGGAAGTGCAATGGGCTTCTTCCTTTGGTAATGCTAGCTCTTAGTGGGCCAGA
This sequence comes from Connochaetes taurinus, assembly GCA_006408615.1. Lineage (NCBI taxonomy): Eukaryota > Metazoa > Chordata > Mammalia > Artiodactyla > Bovidae > Connochaetes > Connochaetes taurinus. Next base: position 66,799 of record SJXO01005644.1, read on the forward strand.
GGAGGCTCTCCAATGGCTTTGGAAGGGATGAACCTAATAGCTTGAGGACAAAAATTAATTTTTCCTCACTGGCCAGCCTTTTACCACCTCTTTTGCTATCACATATACTGGTGTGGTGGAGAAGGCAATGGCACCCCACTCCAGTCCTCTTGCCTGGAAAATCCCATGGGCCGAGGAGCCTGGAAGGGTGCAGTCCACGGGGTCATGAAGAGTCAGACACGACTAAGTGACTTCACTTTCCCTTTTCACTTTCATGCATTGGAGAGGGAAATGGCAACCCACTCCAGTGTTCTTGCCTGGAGAATCCCAGGGATGGGGGAGCCTGGTATGCTGCCATCTATGGGGTCACACAGAGTTGGACACAACTGAAGCCACTTAGCATACCGGTGTGATGACACTTGGAAGGGACATCTTGGGACACCAAGAAACAGGTTAACTCCAGCTAGGGAAGGATGCTTAAGTGGAAGACCTATCTCCACCCCCATCTAGAGCAGGGAGGGACACCTCTGGTAGAAAAAAAGCACTGGTCGTTGATTTTTTTTCTCTTATAGATGGGAGCTAAAATTCCAGCCTCACTCCTTTGAACTGTATCCGAAAAAACTGGGATAGATTCAATCCCTACAGCTTAAAGAAAACACACCTGATCTTCCTATGTGATACTGCATGGCCACGGTATCCATTGGAAGATGGCGAACAATGGCTGGTTGGAGGGTCTCTTAATTATAATACTGTCTTACAATTAGACCGGTTCTGTAGAAAACAAGGGAAATGGGTAGAAGTAGCATATGTGTTGCCTTTTTTATCTCTGTGAGACATGCCAGACTTATGTCCTAATGATATAGATTTGGGTGTGAAAACCTCAGCTCTCTCCTGTCCTCCTATGAGAGGGAGGATAGGAGACAAAGAGATAAGGAAAACAGGTTTCTCCAATCTATCCCTGGGATCATATGCATGCAAAGGGCAACCTGAGAGGCTGAGGAACAGCCACACAAGCCATTGCCTCTCCATGAAGCACCCACTGGGAAAAATAACCAATCCATCAGAGTTAATAACCCCTTTTCTTATCAAGAAATACAAAGAATCAAGGAAGATCTGGGTAACTATTTGGAGGACCCAGAAAAATACATTAGAGCCTTTAAGGATGTTACTCCGCTTTATGATCTTACTTGGAAGGATGTGATGTATATCCTGGGGCAAACACTAACTTCTGACTCAAAAACTCAAGCTTTGAAGAAAGATATTGCCTATGGAGATGAATGGTTTGGTAATGAATCAGCAGGAAAGAGGGAGGACAACATAGCCGTCCTCCCTACTGGGAATCAGGTAGTCCCAACTACAGAACCAGACTGTGACTATAACATGGGTAAAGTAAGATGAAATCAGGGTCATTTTGTCAGATGTATTCTTGAAGGACACAGGCGAACATGTGCTAAGACTTTATGCCAAAGTGGCAAACATAGAACAGGAAGAGAAGGAAGCACCTGTTAAATTCCTAGATAGACTGCAAGAAGCCCTTCATAGATTCACCAAGACTGATCCTGAAAGTGAAGAGGGAAGAGTGATCTTAAAGGATAGATTTTTCACTCAGTCAGCTCCAGATATCTGCTGTAAGCTACTAAAACAGGCATATGGACCAAATCAGGCTTTAGATAATCTGTTGCAACTGGTTCATAGTTTAGTATGGCAAGAAATATGAGGAGAAGAAGGAAAGGCAGAGAAGACCAAGGAACAGGCTGAAGCCCTAATAATAGCAATCAGAACCATTCTGAGATAGCCTGAGAAAAGTGCCCAGAGGGACCCAGGTGGAAAGGCATGGATTTGCTATTACTGTGGAAAGGAGGGGCACCTCAAGTGGAATTGCCCTCAGGCTTCTAAGCTGCCCCCAACTCCATGTCCAGCCTGCAAAGATCACACTGGAGGAGAGACTGCCCCCACAGGTGTAGGCCCCAGAGGTCAGACTCTCAAGACAATCAGGACTAAAGCTGCCTAGGGGTCCCCACACAAGTTCCTGTCCTAATTACACCTGAGGAAACTTGGGTATTAATCACTGTGGGGGGCCAATCAGTTGATTTCCTTTATCACAATGGGGCAACTTAGTCTGTGCTTACTGAAGCCCCTGGCCCACTTTCTCCCCGATCCAGTGCTGTAATGGAAATGTCTGGATGAGCCAAACGTTATTATTTCAGTTGTCCTCTAAGTTGCAACTGGGGCTCTGTGCTGTTTTCACAAAAGTTTCTGATCATGTCAGAGTCTCCCTCACCCCTTTTTGGGGAGGGATATACTGAGCAAGGTCCATGCCTCTGTTTTCATGAATATGGAGCCCTCTCTTTCTCTCGCATTAATTGAACAAAATGTAAATCCTAGAATGTGGGCTGATGGGAAAACTATAGGTCAATCACAAAAGGCTGTTTCTGTCGTTATCAAGCTCAAAGACCCACACATATTTCCACATCAAAAGCAGTATGCTCTAAAACCTGAGGTTAATAAAGGGCTAAAACCTATCATTGAAAATTGAAAAGAGTAGGGGCTACTAATTCCATATAACAGTCCACACAACACTTCTGTTTCGGGTGTGAAAAAATCAAATGATAAATGAAGAGTAGTTCAGTTCAGTTCAGTTCACTTCAGTCGCTTAGTTGTGTCTGACTCTTTGTGACCCCATGAGCCACTGCACGCCAGGCCTCCCTGTCCATCACCAACTGCCAAAGTCTACCCAAACCCATGTCCGTTGACTCGGTGATGCCATCCAACCATCTCATCCTCTGTCATCCCCTTCTCCTCCTGCCCTCAATCTTTCAAAGCATCAGTGTCTTTCCAAATAAGTCAGTTCTTTGCATAGGTGGCCAAAGTATTGGAGTTTCAGCTTCAACATCAGTCCTTCCAATGAACACCCAGGACTGATCTCCTTTAGGATGGGCTGGTTGGATCTCGTTGCAGTCCAAGGGACTCTCAAGAGTCTTCTCCAACACCACAGTTCAAAAGCATCATTTCTTCAGCGTTCAGCTTTCTTTATAGTCCAACTCTCACACCCATACATGACTATTGGAAAAACCATAGCCTTGACTAGACGGACCTTTATTGACAAAGTAATGTCTCTTCTTTTTAATATGCTGTCTAGGTTGGTCATAACTTTCCTTCCAAGGAGTTAGCGTCTTTTAATTTCATGGCTGCAATCACCATCTGCAGTGATTTTGGAGCCCAAAAAATAAAGTCAGCTACTGTTTCCCCATCTATTTGCCGTGAAGTGATGGGACCAGATGCCATGATCTTCGTTTTCTGAATGTTGAGCTTTTAAGCCAACTTTTTCACTCTCCTCTTTCCCTTTCATCAAGAGGCTTAGTTCCTCTTCACTTTCTGCCATAAGGGTGGTGTCATCTGCATATCTGAGGTTATTAATATTTCTCCCGGCAATCTTGATTCCAGCTTGTGCTTCCTCCAGCCCAGCATTTCTCATGATGTACTCTGCATATAAGTTAAATAAGCAGGATGATAGTATACAGCCTTGATGTACTCCTTTTCCTATTTGAAACCAGTCTGTTGTTCCATGTCCAGTTCTAGCTGTTGCTTCCTGACCTGCATACAGGTTTCTCAAGAGACAGGTCAGGTGACTAGTCCAAGATTCACAAATAACAAATAAAGCTGTGGTTCCTTTATGCCCCATGGTGCCTAATCCTTTTACTTTGTCTAAAATTCTGGAATGAGCCAAATATTTTTCAGTAATTGATTTAAAATATGCCTTCTATTCTATAACATTGGTGGAGGAAAGTCAATTAGTATTTGCCTTTGAAGACTCTACCCAGCCAGATTCTCAGTTAACCTGGACAGTTTTGCACTAGGGGTTTCATGACAGCCCTCATTTATTTGAGCAGAGTTTGTCACAGGATATACAAACTTTAATAGCCCCAAGGCAGTGGCATTACAATATATAGATGATAATCTGCTCTGTGATGAGACAGAGGAAGCTTGCTCACAAGCCTCAGAAGACTTCCTAAACTTTTTGACTGGCTGCGGTTATAAGGCATCAAGAGAAAAGGCTCAGCTTTGTCAACAATCTGTTAAATATCTGGGCCTAGTCATATCTAAAGGGATGAGGGCCATAGGCCGTGAGAGAATTAAATCTGTACTAAATCATCCCCTACCTATGACTTTGAGACAATTGAGAGGATTTTTGGGCATCACAGGCTACTGCCACATTTGGATTCCAAGTTATGGGCAACTTGCCCAGCCTTTATATAAACTTGTAACTGAAACCCAACAAACCCAAGCTGACACACTGGTTTGGTCTCCAGATACTCTAAGGCTCTTCAAACTGCTCTCCTGCAAGTTTCTACTTGAGCTTGCCCACAGGATCAGAGTTGAATCTATTTGTCACTGAAAGAAAAGGTATGGCCTTGTGAGTTATGACACAACCCCAAGAACCTCACCAACAACCTGCAGCTTATCTAAATAAAGAATCTAAGAGTAATTTCTGCTATTGCTTTACTAGTGCCTGAAGCTCTTAAGTTTACTAGTGGGTGAAATCTTACTGTACTGACTTCTCATGATGTGAGTGGAATCTTAAACTCTGAAGTTAATATTGGATGACAGACAGTTGGTTTCTTAAATATCAGTCATTGTTATATAACTCGAATTTCAGTTTTTCAAAAGACATTATGGGAACTCCGGGAGGTGACTCCTGACCCAGCCTCTGAGTCAAACAAGTCACTGTTTGAGCAGGAACCATGGTCCTGATAAAGACATTGGGATCTGGAGGGGGGGCAATCTCTTGAGCCCCTCTGGGAAGGTCCTTACCAGGTTATTCTTTCTTCTCCCACAGCTGACATGGTGTCAGGAATTGATTCATGGGTGCACCACACTCGAGTTAAAAAGTGGCACCCTGACCCCTCAGATGAAACAGCGTCATTTTTATGTCTTTCTTCTCTATACTTTTACTTTTCAGATGGGCCTGATAATCTATGTGGGCCTGCTTTTGCTGACTCCAAAAATCCTGAGTCTGCTGTTTGATTCTCAAGTCAATGCCTTCCTGTCCTGGGCTCATTCCTATACTGCATTCCACAATTGGTCTAATTGCTGGGTCTGTGGAGCACTCCCCTCCTCATCAGTGGAAGCCTTCCTGTGATGGACATCTCCACTTCAGAGAAAGGACTTTCTCCAAGTTTGCGACTACCTTCTGCAACAACAATCATATGTGATACCACTTCTTAATCTGATGACATCTAACAATGCTAAGATGGACTGTTGTAACACTTTGTACCTTAACTACAGACATAATGTCACTTTTAACTTTGATTATACTTTGTCTTGGTTTAATGACTCTTTTGCTGCATATAAGAAGAATTGATGCTTTTGAACTGTGGTGTTGGAGAAGACTCTTGAGAGTCCCTTGGACTGCAAGGAGAACCAGTCCATCCCTTTAGGATCAGTCCTGGGTGTTCATTGGAAAGACTGATGCTAAAGCTGAAACTCCAGTACTTCGGCCACCTCATGTGAAGAGCTGACTCATTGGAAAAGACCCTGATGCTGGGAGGGATTAGAGGCAGGAGGAGAAGGGGACAACAGAGGATGAGATGGCTGGATGGCATCACTGACTCGATGGACGTGAGTCTGAGTGAACTCCAGGAGTTGGTGATGGACAGGGAGGCCTGGCGTGCTGCGATTCATGGGGTCGCAAACAGTCGGACACGACTGAGCGACTGAACTGAACTGAACTGAAGAAGACAAATGGGTCTAGGTCTGGTGGTTTTTAACTTGATTTTATTAAATATGAGGTGAGGTCGTATGGCTAACTCCTGAAAAGGAACGCCTAATGTCTAGTGCCCCCATATGCTGGGAAGAAATAGAGCCATCCCCAGAAGTTAGCCAACAAGTTAATTATAATGAATTGAAACAATTGGGGGTTTTGCCTCAAGAAATATTCAATGTAATCATGTCTATGTTTTATAATCCCAGGACAGGTCCTCCTTTTGCCTGGCCAGGCATTGACTGGGACTGGACCCCTCAGTCATGCTGGCTTGCTCCAAACAGAACCTACTGGATATGCCTTTCTTATCTATGGGTGTGGCTTCCCCCTGGCTGGATTGGGAGATGCACCCTAAGTCTAGCTTTTACTCATGGCTTCATATTTTCAGAGCTTCCAGAGAAGCCTGGTAATTTGCTATACCCTAGAACTTGTTGGATAAGGTCTGTATTTCACTGGCATGATTATTTGGCTGCAATATTCATTCCCTCTCTGGGAACCTCAGATGTTATCCTATGAGTTGATGCTCTGACTAATTTTACTCAACAAGCCTTACAAGATTCTCAAAAAGCTATTTAAGCCCTTAATGCTGAACAAATACAAATTATAAAGGTAGTTTTAAAAAACAGATTGGACTTAGATATTCTAACAGCCACACAAGAAGGAACTTGTGCCATTATTCATACTCAGCGTAGTACATATATACCAGATATGAACACTAGTGCTACTCACTTTACTAAACACATGAACGCAATGATTCAGGCTATGGATACTCCTGAAGCCTCAGCTGCTTCAATTTTGGAGATGTTAACTAGTTCCCCATGGTGAAAAACTATCTTAATTGTAATAATTCTGATTGCTCTGTTTTTGCTGTTTGCCCCTTGCACTTATAAGTGCGTAGCTGGATTTGTTTCTAGCCACATGAAGGCTTTTAAGTTACAACTGGTTGTCCAAGCTCCTATGAGTGCCACAGCTTTCTCCAACTACTACTTGGGGCCTCTGGGTCAGAGAACCTCAATATGAGAGTTAGGAGAATTTGTTGCCTCACCAATTTAGGGATGACACCCCTTGTCAGCTCAGAAGCAGTTATGGAATAAGAATGCTGCCCCTTTTCCCTAGACAACATAATTCCCCTAAAAGAAAAGGGGGGAATGATAGGGTAACAGGTAGGAAGGCCAGAGGTCCCCAAGTGGCAGGAGGAAATAAACTGCAAGTGACAGATATTTTTTTTTTTCCTTCTCTGTTGCCAAAATTAGTTCCACCTAAGACTAACTTTTTTTTTCTTTTCTCAAACCTTGGGCTGATAATGGCTCAACAAACCAGTATTCATGTCAATTATTTTATGGCCAGAGGATGACACACCTCATGCCATCCAATCTCAAAAATACATATTGTGGGAGAGAAGCCTGGTGAAACTCCCTCAGCCTTGAGGTGTGTCTCATCTGACTAGCAGCTTGCTAACAGACATAAAATGACTTGCTAAAAACAAGAAAGGGGGCACTCTTTCTGTCCCCTCTGATGTCTATGTCAGAAGCTTTCACTATCTCTGTTAAACTTTAATAAAACTTTGCTACACAGAAAGCTCCAAGTAGTCAAGTCTCATCTCTGACCCTGGATCGAAATCCTCTTCTCTGGGGGTCATGAATCCTGGCATAACACACGGTTTGCAGCAGCAACCTTTCAATATGAAGAGAAAGAGAGGCTTGTGGCTGAATAGGAAAGAGAGGTCCAAGGAGTGATGCTTAATCTTCAATGTCTGTAAACTTGAGCAAGATTACAAGTTAATGTGAAGGAGTCATCCCATTTAATTTTTTACCTTTAAATTTTCCCATACACTGGTTTTCCTTCTCAACCTCTTATTTCCACTGCAGAGTTAAGAGACATCTCAAACGGAATAGTGTAAATTGTGAGCCCAATATATATTGAGTTATTAGTAAATGAAAGAATGAGCCATTGTATTTCAATAAAATGGTAGTACTTTTTAATTTTTTGTCTCACATAGAGACAGCAGATATTAGAAATTCTGGTGTGACATATCTGGATATTGCATGATCTGAGGACCCATGCAGTGTTGAATGGAAGACAGGTCTAGAATTGTCCTATCAATGCACTAACCTAGGGAGCAGTCCAGGAGCAGCAATTAAGCAATACCACAACTTGCTGCCTTGGTGCCATCTCTCGCTGAGCTTACCAGGTGAGTCAAAGACAAGCCTATATTCCCACGATGGTAACTGGATTAGGGTCTGCTCAGAGGCACGATGTTGTGCTCCTCTTAGGAGCTTTTGCGTCTCCCTAGAGCCTAGAGATCCTTCTCTCTTTACACGTTTGAACTCAAGCCATATCAGAAAGACATTTGCTTCCTTTCTAATGACATCTACCTTCTCTTCTCCTGGAGAACCAGGAGAAATGACTTTACACAATGCCTTCCATAGCCCCAGGTTTTCTTATTCACCCCTCAGGACAGCTCTGTGTTAGAGATGAGTCCCACTTCACAGATGACAGAGCTCCTCCTCTTATAGCTTCTATTGTCTGTCCAGATAAGTGGGAACCTGGGGTGAGGTTCCATCCCTTGCCCTCTCTGGGGGACAATGGAGCAGCCTTCATTTTAGACCATGGGCTGGAGAAATGGTCACCTTGCTCTCCCTGATATAACAGGCTCAAGGGGTACTCCCTCAAAAGCCCCTATTAATGAGTATGATAGCACAGATACCTGTGCTCATGCATTCATTACCTAGGAAAATCATTCACTGTGTTCAGTTTCATGTGGAGATGAATTAAAATCAAAATGAATTGCCAGCATATTCCATGCCACATATCTCCGTGTGTGTGTGTGTGTGTGTGTGTGTGTGTATCATTGGGCTGAGTATAGGAAATATATAAGGTCATTACTTATAAAAGTACAGCATGCCAGGTAAAAATGTTGAGATGACATACCTCTGAGAGGTAGACATTTCCTTCTTTACCTCAGAGTCACCCTTCCCTAGTGGGCAGGACAGCTTTTGAAGACTGGGGAAAATAGAGTATCATTTGTATGTGGAAGCCCTTCAAGGGTAAAGTCTGGAAGGTTCCACAGGGGGACATTTTCAGATACCCAGAAGCAAAGAGCAGGGAGATGGCAAAGGAGGGGCAGGTCTGATGGCCTTCAGTGGAGCAGGAGCTGATCAGAGCAGTGCTTCAGCTAGGCACCTCCCTGGCAGCCCCCAGGTTACCACTGTCTGCAGCTGAGAACCAGGAATGCTCTTGGGTAAGAATCTTCCCTGACTCATGAGAGGATGGGCACAGGGCCAGGCACCCAGGGAGAGTCCAATGCTTGTCTGCTTCCTTCACTTCCATTCTCTGTATTCACTGCTTATATTCTCCACCTTCAGTTGGGTTCATCCCTTGCTGCTGCTGCTGCTAAGTCACTTCAGTCATGTCTGACTCTGTGCGACCCCATAGACGGCAGCCCACCAGGCTCCCCCGTCCCTGGGATTCTCCAGGCAAGAACACTGGAGTGGGTTGCCATTTCCTTCTCCAATGCATGAAAGTGAAAAGTGAAAGGGAAGTCGCTCAGTCGTGTCCGACTTGTCGCAATCCCATGGACTGCAGCCTACCAGGCTCCTCCATCCATGGTATTTTCCAGGCAAGAGTACTGGAGTGAGGTGCCATTGCCTTCTTCAGGGTTCATCCCTTAACTTCATGCTAATCACCACTCCTAACATTCACATTTTGGCTGAGTAGTAAGAAAAATAATAATACTCATAAAACTGGAAAAAAAAAAAAACCAACCCACAGCAGTGATAAAAGATAGCAAACACACATATTAGAGAAACTACTAGTTTATCAAGGTAAATTAAATCCCAGCATCAACTTCTAGTCTTCTGACTGAAAAGGCTCTACCCATAGTCTGTTTCTATAATGAGTGTACTGTGTTAGGACTGAGGCCAACACAGGTTAGGGACTCAACCCAGGCCCTGTGGTCAGTTGATGACTCTGAAGTTGGACATTTGTTTGATGACTTCTGTCTAGCTGACCTGTCCCTACTCTCTGCTCTCCTGTACTATCCTTCTTGTACTATCCTTCCTGTACTACTCCTCCTTCAGTAAGAAGTGGCTTGCTAATCTTCCTTTTGGGGGTTCAATAAGAAGTTACTTCTGGCCAAACTAGAATTTTAAAAATGGGACCAGAAAGCATGAGGAAGTAGGAAGTGATGAGATGGAACCAAAATTTATTTCCTGATTCTACATTTCCAGATACTTTTTCAAATCTTCTATTTAATAAGGCATAGGAGACAGCTTCCCAGGTGGCACTAATGGTAAAGAACCCATGTTTCAATGCAGATAGATGTAACAAATTGGAGCTTCATCCTTGGGTCAGGAAGATCCCCTGGAGAAGGAAATGGTAACCCACCCCAGTATTATTGCCTGGAGAATCCCATGGACTCAGGAGCCTGGTGGGCTGCAGTCCATAGGGTCACACAGAGTCAGACGTGCCTGAAGTGACTTAGCACACACTCAGGCACAAGACACAAGGTGGCCCTGGAGTAATACGTCTAAAAGTCCTCTTGCATGACAGCCATTCTTTGAGGTTTTCCTTTTCTTCTTCAAGTCTAGAAATAGGTGCCCATAGTCCTATTTTACAGATGGTCAACCTCAGACTGACAGAGAATGTAAAATTTCCAGGGTCAGATGTCTACCCTTTGCTCTCTGTACAGGCAAAGCAGTAGCTCCATTTTAGATGGTAAATTTCCAGGGCTTAAAGACTGATAGTGGAAAACTCACCTGATGCCGGATCTAGGTTGTGTCATGCTCACGATTGGATGTGAAGATGATAATGGGGATGAAATCCTACTCCATGGGTCAGGAGGAATGGGTGTGGGGGCCACAATGATTAGCTGATTCCTGAGGTGCTGAACTGAACCCAGGAAGCTGCACAAGCTATTGCTCTTTGGAAAGAGGACCTGAATTGTAGGATATTAACATGTTCACAACTACTATATAAAACCTGTTTTACATTTTATCTCATTCAGTCCTAATCTCTATTCAAGGCCAATATGCACTTACAGACACTGAGGAAGAGAAATTTTTGTATGATTTTTTAAAATTGAAATACTGCTAATGTACAATATTGTGTTAGTTTCAGGTGTACAGTAAAGCAATTTGGATATATATATATATTTCAGATTATTATCCATACTTTTTATAAATTATTGAATATAATTTTCTGTACTTTAGCAAAACTCCTTATTGCTTTTTGTTTTGGGATATAATAGTTTGTATCTGTTAATCCCATATTCCTATTAATATTTTGTCCCTCTCTGCTCCCTATCCCCTTTGGTAATCATAAGCTTGGTTTCTCTATGAGTTTGTTTCTATTTTGAATATAGATTCATTTGTATTATTTTTAAGATTCAACATGTAAATGATATTGTATAATATTTAGTTTCTCTTTCTGATTTGCTTGGCTAATTATAATATGCTCTAGGTACATCTATGTTGCTGCAAATTGTAATATTTCATTCTTTTAGGGCTAATTGTCCTCTGTGTGTGTGTTTGTATTATATCAAATCTTAAGCCAGTCATCTACTGATGGACACTTGTGTTGTTTGCAAGTCTTGGTTATTGTAAATGCAGATGCTATGAACATCTGGGTGCATGTTTCTTTGAATTACACTTTTTTTTTTTGGTTATATATCCAGAAGTGGGATTTCTGGATCATATGGTAGCTCTATTTATACTTTTTTCAGAAACTTCCATGCCATTCTTTATAGAGGCTGCACCAGTTTGCATTACAACCCACAGTGTATCAAGATCCCTTTTCTATACACTCTCTCCAGAATTTATTTTTAGACTTTTTGATGATAGCCATTCAACCCATGTGAAACATAACCTCATTGTGCTTTTGATTTGCATTTCCAGAATATTTAGTGATGTTGAGCATCTTTTCCTGTGCATCTTGGACATTTGTATGTCTTTGGAAAAATATTTAGATCTTCCCCCTTTTTTCATTGTGCTTTCTATCTTTTGTTATGTGTGATGTGTGTGTGCTTAGTCATTTCATTCCTATCTTACTCTTGGCAAACCTGTGAAGTCCTCCAGGCTCCTCTGTCCATGGGATTTTCCAAGCAAGAATGCTGGAGTGGGTTGCCATTTCCTTCTCCAGGAGATCCTCCTGACACAGGGATTGAACCTGGGTCTCCCACATTGTAGGCAGATGCTTTATTGTCTGAGCCCCCAGGAAGTCCTAACTTTTTTTTTTTAAACAAAACTATATTAAAAGAAAGTTTTATAAAACAGGTTGATCAACAGCTGAGTCACAAAATAATAGTGTAGAAATACATTTATTGACTTAAATATTAAACAGATCTCTTTAATAATAATTCACTGAATGTGTATTGTCAAAGATAGAGGATGTTTTTATGTTACAACTTTGCATTTCTAGAGTGTTTTCAATATGTAGATCACTGAATAAAATGTTGACAATATAAGAACTTGCACCTTGATAACAGACATAATATTCATATATTCATTGCTTTAAAAGGAGATTAACACAATGTATTTTACACTTTTCTGTATGTGTGTCTATTTATATCTGTTTTTTTGTCTCAAATTGTTTATACCAGTTACTCATACACTAACTCATGGAGCTTTCTACTCAGTTCACTTAGGGGCTGGATTTCCAGTCCCAAGGCTTGAAGATCCCACCATGGGCATAAACACAGAAGGACTGCGGCCACTGAGTAGTCTGGAAATCTTGGACTGCAGGATGGAATCCGTTCAACTCCACACCAGCACTACAGCTCTTTCCATCCTCCATCCTTTGCCAAATCCCCAGTTCAGACATTCACACCTGCAGTTCTGACTCTGCTCACCAAGTGGCAGTGTTCTCCTTTTTGTACGTTTTCCCTTATCTTCCTCAAAGACATCAGTTTTTAAAAGTAAAATTTTCCTAAAAGAAAAAGTATGTACAGTGGGACCTTAACTTTCTTTGAACATTCAGATGTGTATAAAAAGACTAAAAGGATATATGTATAGTTTCTCTCCTGCTTCTCACTGAAGTATTATGTGTACTGTGGATGTAGTATGTACCAGCCAGGAACTGTCAGTCCAATTCCTTCTCTGCAGCTCAGCCTCTCTTTTCATCTTCAGACCTGCATAACTGGAAATGCCCACAGGAAACAGGTTGGACATCTGGAGCCATCCCTTGGGGTATGACCTCAGGCTCCATTCTAAGCAAGATTAGTCCAAACTTGACCCTGAGTACTGGAAACCATCATGGAAACAAGAAATAATGTAGCTGTGGGGGAGAGCTTGTAACATGGGAGACTGTGGCACCTTCTAACTCAAACCCCTGTCCTTTTACAGAGGACTCATAGGCTATTACCATCTTCTGACTCAGAGAGTCAAGGATGAGGTGATCAAGATTGGTTTCAGTTTTGCTTCTCACCAGATCCAGCTGGAAATTTCCCTTTCTCTTAGTTTTTTGTTCTGTCAGAATGATAGATACACTTTGGAATAGATTTCATATGTCTTCTCTCTATCCCCAAGAAAAACAAATGCAAAAAGGCAAAATGGTTGTCTGAGGAGGCCTTAAAATAGCTGAGAGAAGAAGAGAGGCTAAAAGCAAAGAAGAAAAAGAAAGATATAAGCATCTGAATGCAGAGTTCCAAAGAATAGCAAGGAGAGATAAGAAAGCCTTCCTCAGTGATCAATGCAAAGAAGTAGAGGAAAACAATAGAATGGGAAAGATCTCTTCAAGAAACTTAGAGATACCAAGAGAATATTTCTTGCAGAGATGGGCACAATAAAGGACAGAAATGGACCTAACAGAAGCAGAAGATATTAAGGAGAGGTAACAAAAATACACAGAGGACTGTACAAAAATGATCTTCATGACCCAGTTAACCACGATGGTGTGATCACTCACCTCGAGCCAGACATTCTGGAATGTGAAGTCAAGTGGGCCTTAGGAAGCCTCACTACGAACAAAGCTAGTGGAGGTGATGGCATTCCAGCTATTTCAAATCCTAAAAGATGATGCTGTGAAAGTGCTGCACTCAATATGCCAGCAAGTTTGGAAAACTCAGTAGTGGCCACAGGACTGGAAAAGGTCAGTGTTCATTCCAATCCCAAAGAAACACAGTGCCAAAGGATACTCAAGCTACTGCACACTCATCTCACACGCTAGCAAAGTAATACTCAAAATTCTCCAAGCCAAGCTTCAACAGTATGTGAACCATGAAATTCCAGACTTTCAAGCTGGATTTAGAAAAGGCAGAGATCAAATTGCCAATATCCGTTGGATCATTGAAAAAGCAAGAGAGTTACATAAAAACATTTACTTCTGCTTTATTGACTACGCCAAAGCCTTTGACTGTGTGGATCACAACAAACCGTGGAAAATTCTTAAAGAGTTGAGAATACCAGACCACCTGACCTGCCTCCTGAGAAGTCTGTATGCAGGTCAAGAAACAACAGTTAGAACTGAACATGGAACAATGGACTGGTTCCAAATTGGTAAAGGAGTACATCAAGGCTGTATATGGTCATCCTGTTTATTTAACATATGCAGAGTACATCATGCAAAATGCTGGGCTGGATGAAGCACAAGCTGGAATCAAGATTGCCAGGATAAGTATGAATAATTTCAAATATGTAGATGACACCACTCTAATGGCAGAAAGCAAAAAAAGTACCAAAAAGCCTTTTGATGAAGTGAAAGTTCAGTTTAGTCTTTCAGTCGTGTTCAACTCTTTGAGATCCCATGAACCACAGCATGTCAGGCCTCCCTGTCCATCATCAACTTCCGGAGTCCACCCACACCCATGTCCATCAAGTCAATGATGCCATCCAACCATCTCATCCTCTGTCATCTCCTTCTCCACCTGCCCTCAATCTTTCCCAGCATCAGGGTCTTTTCCAATGAGTCACCTCTTCATATCTGGTGGCCAAAGTGTTGGAGTTTCAGCTTCAACATCAATCCTTCCAATGAACACCCAGAACTGATCTCTTTTAGGATGGACTGGTTGGATCTCCTTGCAGTCCAAGGGATTCTCAAGAGTCTTCTCCAGTGTGAGAGGGGTGCAATTGTGTGGTAACTTGAGCATTCTTTGGCATTGCCTTTCTTTGGGACTGGAATGAAAACTGACCTTTTCCAGTGCTGTGGCCACTGCTGAGTTTTCCAAATTTGCTGGCATATTGAGTGCAGCACTTTCACAGCATCATCTTTCAGGATTTGAAACAGCTCAGCTGGAATTCCATCACCTCCACTAGCTTTGTTCGTAGTGATGCTTTCTAAGGCCCACTTGACTTCACATTCCAGGATGTCTGGCTCTAGGTGAGTGATCACACCATCATGATTATCTTGGTCGTGAAGATCTTTTTTGCACAGTTCTTCTGTGTATTCTTGCCACCTCTTCTTAATATCTTCTGCTTCTGTTAGGTCCAGACCATTTCGGTCCTTTATTGAGCCCATCTTTGCATGAAATGTTCCCTTGGTATCTCTAATTTTCTTGAAGAGATCTCTAGTCTTTCCCATTCTGTTGTTTTCCTCTCTTTCTTTGCATTGATCGCTGAGGAAAGCTTTCTTATCTCTTCTGGCTATTCTTTGGAGCTCTGTATTCAAATGAGTATATCTTTCCTTTTCTCCTTTGCTTTTCACTTCTCTTCTTTTCTCAGCTATTTGTAAGGCCTCCTCAGACAGCCATTTTGCTTTTTTCCATTTCTTTTTCTTGGGGATGGTCTTGATTCCCATCTCCTGTACACTGTCAGGAACCTCCATCCATAGTTCATCAGGCACTCTGTTACATCTAGTCCCTTAAATCTATTTCTCACTTCCACTGTATAATCATAAGGGATTGGATTTAGGTCATATCTGAATGGTCTAGTGGTTTTCTCCACTTTCTTCAATTTCAGTCTGAATTTGGCAATAAGGAGTTCATGATCCGAGCCACAGTCAGCTCCTGGTCTTGTTTTTGTTGACTGCATAGAGCTTCTTCATCTTTGGCTGCAAAGAATATAATCAATCTGACTTCAGTGTTGACCATCTGATGATGTCCATGTGTAGAGTCTTCTCTTATGTTGTTGGAAGAGGGTGTTTGCTATGACCAGTGCATTTTCTTGGGAAAAATTCTCCACTTTCTTCAATTTCAGTCTGAATTTGGCAATAAGGAGTTCATGATCCGAGCCACAGTCAGCTCCTGGTCTTGTTTTTGCTGACGCTATAGAGATTCTCCATCTTCAAAGAATATAATCAATCTGATTTCGGTGTCGACCATCTGATGATGTCCAAATGTAGAGTCTTTTCTTGTGTTGTTGGAAGAGGGTATTTGCTATGACCAGTGCGTTCTCTTGGCAGAACTCTACTAGCCTTTGCCTTGCTTCATTCTGTACTCCAAGGCCAAATTTGCCTGTTACTCCAGGTGAAGTGAAAGAGGAGAGTGAAAAAGCTGGCTTGAAACTCAACATTCAAAAAACTAAGATCACGGCATCTTATACCATCAGTTGATGGCAAATAGATGGGAAAACAATGGAGAGAATGGCAGAATTTATTTTCTTGGGCTCTAAAATCACTGATTAAGAGATGTAAAGAGAAAAAAAACCAAGTTGCCCTTTCTCATCATTTACATAGTCTGTGAGGAAATAGGGAGACATATACACTGCTGGTGGCAATGTCACATGGTACCGCTCCTAGCCAGGGGGTTTGTTACAGTGTCAGCAAAGAGTGGGACACGACTGAGTGACTGAACTGAACTGAACTGAATGAAATCACCAGAGCACTTACCCTTGGAATCAACAATGTCTCTTCTAAGAATCTACCCTAAAGCAGCAATGTAAAAGGAAAAAAAAGACATAAGCACAAAATCATTTCTTCCAGACAATTCATAAGATTTTAAGATAAGATACAAGACATATACACCAACAGGGACCTTGTTGAATAAACTGTGGTCCACCTACATCTGAAAGGACTATGCAGCTATTAAAAAAAATAATAAGACTCTCTTTCTGTATTGCTATGAAGTCATCGCCAGGATACAATGTTCAGTGATTTTAAAAAACAGGTGTAGAAATGTGTGTAGAGCTGCTGCCTCAGGTAACTACTTACAATAAATTAAAATTACATGACATTAAGAATCAATCACAGTTGCCATGTTTTTTAGTAGCTGCCGGGGTCCAGCCCCGGTGGATCCAGGGAATTCGAAGCGTGGACGGCGTCGGCGTGAGCGAGACTTATTTATTTATTAGTATAAGATTAGATTAGGAAAAAACAGTGTAGTAGGAAGATTAAGTGGAGAAGAAAGAGGACTGAATGGCGTGGGATACGCGGAAGACTAATAAAATTCCGGACAAGGAATTTGCACCATCTACGTTGGGCCGCTGGCGCCCGCTTGAATATCTAAGGGTGCCTCGCCTTAGGCTCCCTTTCGCGCAGGTCTTAATAGCCAGGGCAAGTAAGTAGACTTGGAGAGCCTCCGCGCCCCAGATGGAGATTCAGCCCGAAATTAAAGTAAAGAGACACGGTGGAAACCAGTCCAGGGACTGGCTCAAGCTCTTATTGTTTAGAAGGCCTTATATACCATCAGAGATCAATGGGTAACAAAGTTATGCAGCGTTAGCAGTTCAGACTCTTATCAAAACCAGGCTTTTCTCTCTGCATACCTAATTGTATACACAAGTCTTAGGTAATTTACATCATCTTCCAGCCAAAAGGGCCAATCAACATTTTACAGCCTTTTTTCTGATAAGGGTTTGTCAACCAGAAGACTTATTTGTGTTGATCTTCCCAAGGTCTGGTGCCACTCTCAGAAAGCACTAAATAAGGTTACATTCCTACATATCAAGGACACAAGAGGAGTGCAGTGATATATAACAAAAGAAGTAATTAACTCAAAAGTCTAGTGTTGCTACATTAAAACCACTATATATCCTATTCCATATCCTGTTCACATTGATTAACATCTTCCCAGGTGCCTAAAAGATAAAGAATATGGAGGTCTGGCGGCAATCATTGAGTCAACAGTGAAAACCCACCACCAATATAATTTTTAACTCTTTAGAAAAGGCTCTGTATCTTAAGATGCTTTAAGCTTTGTGCCTCTTGCGGTTGGGGGGCTATAAGCAATTCACAAGCTGTAAGAGGTCTAGAGGAACCAGTCAGACAAGCCAGAGAGCTATCAGAGGTTTAATTGGAACATCCCTTTTAAATGCAGAAGACTTAAGTCCTGAATTGACTTTTTCCCAGAGAATATCAGAAAAGTGGAAAAACAGAGCATAAAAGTCGGCAGATTTTTTGTTAGGGTACATGCTTAGGAGTTTCCAGAGGGGCCCCTGAAGTCTGAGCACGCCTTGCATATGTCAGCTTCCTTCCTCATGACCTTGTCACGGGCGGGATTCCTCACACTGGCTCCCGGCAAGTAGCTAAATGTTCAATTCCTGAATAAACCTCTGTTAGTTAATGGTTGCTATGTTGAATAGCAGAATACGGAATGTTCCCATCTCCACAGAAACTTCTATTGGATAGTTCTGAAATAAAATACAACAAATTTTACATATGAAAGGTAGTGAAAACAAATGTGTGTTATCTTTTCTTATATTCTCTAAGCTGTACAGTTAATACAAATGATGATAAAAATGTGTACCTATAAGAGGACAGAGGAACATCCCAAGATGCATGACAACGTTGTAGATTCCCTAAATATGAGACCTATGTTTACTGGTTCTATTCACTGAAAAGGGCAAGAAACTGAGCAATCCAGTAGCAATCAGCTGCTATAGTCCCTGCACTGAATACGCTAAACTCATTTCCCACTAAAAGGGACCAGTCTTCCTGGAGAAACGCCTAATTTCCGATCTAGGTAATGATTGTACAAAGTGACTCTGGACTGAACTCTCATACAGAAATTATATCAAAAGGAATCATAACCAGAGGGGCTCCCATTGGCCAAAGATAGAACAATTTGAAAGTAAAAAAAAAACAAAACAAACAAAAAAAAATTAATGATTGTAATGCACTGCTGCTGCTGCTGCTAAGTCGCTTCAGTCGTGTCTGAATCTGTGTGACCCCCGAGAGGGCAGCCCACCAGGCTCCCCCATCCCTAGGATTCTCCAGGCAAGAACACTGGAGTGGGTTGCCATTTCCTTCTCCAATGCATGACAGTGAAAAGTGGAAGTGAAGTCACTCAGTTGTGTCCGACTCCTAGTGACCCCGTGGACTGCAGCCTACCAGGCTCCTCCATCCATGGGATTTGCCAGGCAGGAGTACTGGAGGGGGTTGCCATTGCCTTCTCCGTGTAATGCACTAAAACGCGTTAAATATAGGAACATCTATGAGCTCTAACATGTATCACATTCTTTTTAAAAAGCCAACAAAATTAAAACACTGCTCACCTTTGAGAGTCCTAGGGTAAAAACTCATTTTTGAAGGTGGAAATATTGCCAATAAATTGTATATTCATCTGGCCTTTCCTTGCATATTACACCCATGCATAGTTGATGAGGGATGGATTCTTTTGTAAAAGAATTATAGCTAACACATGCAGAAGAAATTGAAGAATTTGTGCACCACACTTTTGCAACCTTTTATGAAATGTGGTTCTAAGCAATGATCATGAGAGGCTGCAAAAAATGATGTGAGATTTAGATGGGAAATTTTAAAATGATTGGAACACAATATCTTTTAATTCGCCTTTCCTCATTTGAAAGATGGAAATAATTATATTCATATAAGACAATTATTGTAAGGAGAAAATGTCTCAAGTGAATCTGGCAAAAGATACATATAGTACTAAATGAGTATCAGTGGTCTAATTTCATACCTTACCCCTGGTGGCTCAGCTGGTAAAGAATCTGCCTGCAATACGGGAGACCTGCGTTCGATCCCTGGGTTGGGAAGATCCCCTGGAGGAGGAACCGGCTACCCACTCCAGTATTCTGGCCTGGAGAATTCCATGGACTGTATAGACCATGGGGTCGCAAAGAGTCGGACACGACTGAGCGATTTTCACATTCACATTCCTTCCTTCAAAGGAGATTCCCTTGAAACAGTCCAAACAGTATCATAAGACAATAATGTGGAAGTGCTACACAGAAATGTATGTTTTCACTATGTCTTCTCTTTAGTGTCCTATCTCTGTGCTGGAGTCATTTCTTGGATAATTTAGGAAAATAGATAAGTGGGTGTAGCATTTCCATTGGTCCATTTCACATTATTTCATATACTTTCCCATCCCACTTTTAATGGTCTATGTCAATTTCATAAGAATAATATGCATATTCAAATGAACTTATCTATGAAACAGAAACCATCTGACAGACAGCAGACTTGTGGTTATCAGGGTGTGGTGTGGGGAGAGATGAAATGGTAGTTTGAGAGCATGTGTGTGTGTGTTAGTTGCTTAGTCGTATCTGACTCTTTGCAACCCCATAGACGGCAGCCCACCAGGCCCCTCTGTCCATGGGATTCTCCAGGCAAGAACACTGGAGTGGGTTGCCATTTCCTTCTCCAAAAGGAACTACAGAAAGAAAGAAAGTGAAGTCGCTGAGTCATGTCCGACTCTTTGCGACCCCATGGACTGTAGCTTACCAGGCTCCCACATCCATGGAATTTTCTAGGCAAGAGTACTGATGTGGGTTGCCATTTCTTTCTCCAGTTTGAGAGTAGTAGATGCAAACTATTATATGTAGAATGGATAAGTAACAGGACCTACTGTATAGCACAGGTAACTAAATTCAATATACTATGGTAAACCATAACGGAAAATAGAAAGAGTATAGATGTATAACGGAATCACTTTGCTGTACAGCAGAAATTAACACAACATTGTAAATCAACTAAACTTCAAAAATATTCAGTTCAGTCGCTCACTCATGTCTGACTCTTTGAAACCCCGTGGACTGCAGCATGCCAAGCTTCCCTGTCCTTCACCATCTCCCAGGAGTTTGCTCAAACTGATGTCCATTGAGTCGGTGATGCCATCCAACCATCTCATTCACTTCATCCCCTTCTCCTCCTGCCTTCAATCTTTACCAGCATCAGAGTCTTTTCTAAGGAGTCAGTACTTCGCATCAGGTGGCCAAAGGATTGGAGTTTCAGCTTCAGCATCAGTCCTTCCAATGAATATTCAAGACTGATTTCCTTTAGGATTAACTGGTTGGGTCTCCTTGCAGTCATCATCTTAACTCTGTACTAAGGATTATATAACAACAATATATCTTGCCTGAGGACATGTTTATCTTTTTTAACAAGGAATTTCTGACTAATCTTGTTATTTTATATGGGAGTGGGTCTGGTAAGACCTTTCTATTGTTAATGTATGTTGTGGGAGTGGGTCTGGTAAAAGTATATAAGGCCTTGATAAGACTAGGGAGTAGGGCACTATTGGTCCCTCTTCTGATGTCTGTGTCAGAAGTTTTCTCTGTCCTTTTTCACTTTAATAAAACTCTGCTACACAAAAGCTCTTGAGTGATCAAGTGACCAAGCTGGTCCCTAAGCTAAATTTTCAGAGATCATGAATCTGACATCATTCACCATAAGCTATCACCATAAGCTATCACAGTGACCCAGAAAACTACAGGGACTTAACTGTTGTGAATTTATACATTTTCCAATCTCATGCATTTTCTACAGCACTCATAGAAGGTAGAATAACAGATCTTCACAATATTTTGGAAAAAAACTAATGTATAGAGGTTAAGCAACTTGGCTAGGGGTCATACTTTTGTTAAGAGGGAAAGCAGAGACTGACACCCTATATTTCCAAGTGCAGAAGGCATGAGGCTCAGGAGCACATCACACCACACCATATTCAAATGAGTCTAACTTTCCTGCTGATCCGTGTCTTTTTTTAAATTAAATTAAATTTATTTATTTTAATTGGGGGCTAATTACAATATTATAGTTGTTTTTGCCATACATTGACATGAATCAGCCATGGGTGTACATGTGTTCCCCATCCTGAACTCCCCTCCCACCTCCCTCCCCATCCCATCCCTCAGGGTCATCCCAGTACACCAGCCCTGAGCACCCTGTCTCAAAAATGCATCAAACCTGAACTGGCGATCTATTTCACATATGGTAATATACATGTTTCAATGCTATTCTCTCAAATCATCCCACCCTCATCTTCTCCCACAGAGTCCAAAAGTCTGCTCTTTACATCTGTGTCTCTTTTGCTATCTCGCATATAGGGTAATCGTTACCATCTTTCTAAATTCCATATGTATGTGTTAATATACTGAATTGGTGTTTTTCTTTCTGACGTACTTCACTCTGTGTAATAGGCTCCAGTTTCATTAACCTCATTAGAACTGACTCAAATGCATTCTTTTTAATAACTGAGTTATATTCCACTGTGTATATGTACCACAGCTTTCTTATCCATTTGTCTGCCAATGGACATCTAGGTTGTTTCCATGACTGGCTATTTTAAACAGTGCTGCGATGAACATTGGGGTACATGTGTCTCTTTCAATTCTGGTTTCCTCGGTGTGTATGCCCAGCAGTGGGATTGCTGGGTCTTTTGGCATTTTTTTTTTTAAGGAATCTCCATACTGGTTGTACTAGTTTGCATTCCCACCAACAGTGTAAGAGGATTCCCTTTTCTCCACACCCTCTCCAGCATTTATTGTTTGTAGACTTTAGGATCGCAGCCATTCTGACCGGTGTGAGATGGTACCTCATTGTGGTTTTGATTTGCATTTCTCTGATAATGAGTGATGTTGAGCATCTTCTCCTGTGTTTGTTAGCAATCTGTATGTCTTCTCTGGAGAAATGACTGCTTAGTTCTTTGGCCCATTCTTTTTATTGGGTTGTTTATTTTTCTGGAATTGAGCTGCAGGTGTTGCTTGTATACTTTTGAGATTAATTGTCAGTTGCTTAGTGTGTTATTATTTTCTCCCATTCTGAAGGCTGTCTTTTCACCTTGTTTATACTGTCCTTTGTTATGCAAAAGCTTTTATGTTTAATTAGGTCAATTTTTTAATTTTTGCTTTTATTTCCATTACTCTGGGAGGTGGGTCATAGAGGATCCTGCTGTGATTTATGTCAGAGAGTGTTTTGCCTATGTTTTCCTCTAGGCGTTTTATAGTTTCTGGTCTTATATTCAGGTCTTTGATCCACTTTGAGTTTATTTTTGTGTATGGTGTTAAAAGTGTTCTAGTTTCATTCTTTTACAAGTGGTTGACCAGTTTTCCCAGCACCACTTGTTAAAGAGATTGTCTAAAGAGGTATAGCCCTCCATAAGCAAAAATCGATTTTTGTCATTTATAAATATAAATGACACACACACACACAAAAAACTATTTTAGTTAAAACATAAAAATGGTGTTTTTGTTGAAATCAAATAGATCTTTCCACTCAGCATAAAAAGAGACTTCACTTTCTGTCTAGATACCTCAGTTTCCCTGTATCCAGTCTGTGTCCCTTTTCTACACAGACTTTCTGAGCTCTCTGGGTTTAGGGCATAGCCCTTCCCTCCCACCTTCTAGCTCAGGGATGTTCAAGCTGTAGTTCACTGTACCGTCACGAGGTGGCACCATCCTACCGCCAGTCACATTTCTCTATAAAGTTCAGTTCAGTTCAGGTGCTCAGTCACGTCTGAGTCTTTGCGACCCCATGGACTGCAGCATGCCAGGCTTCCCTGTCCATCACCAACTCACAGAGCTTGCTCAGACTCATGTCCATCGAGCTGGTGATGCCATCCAACCATCTCATCCTCTGTTATCCCCTTCTCTTCCTGCCTTCCATCTTTCTCAGCATCAGGATCTTTTCTAATGAGTCAGTTCTTTGCATCAGGTGGCCAAAGTACTGGAGTTTCAGTTTCAGCATCAGTCCTTCCAATGAATATTCAGGACTGATTTCTCTTAAGATTGACTGGTTGGATCTCCTTGCAGTCCAAGGGACTCTCAAGAGTCTTCTCCAACACCACAGTTCAAAAGCATCAATTCTTCGGTGCTCAGCTTTCTTAATGGTCCAACTCTCACATTCATACATGACTACTGGAAAAGCCATAGTGTTGACTAGATGGACCTTTGTTGGCAAAGTAATGTTGCTGTTTTTTAATATGCTGTCTAGGTTAGTCATAACTTTCCTTCTAAGGAGTAAGCGTCTTTTCATTTCATGGCTGCAGTCACCATCTGCAGTGATTTCAGAGCCCAAAAGAAACTAAAGTCTGTCACTGTTTCCATTGTTTCCCCATCTATTTGCCATGAAGTGATGGGACCAGTGGAGAAGGCAATGGCACCCCACTCCAGTACTCCTGCCTGGGAAATCCCATGGGCGGAGGAGCCTGGCAGGCTGCAGTCCATGGGGTCGCGAAGAGTCAGACACGACTGAGCAACTTCACTTTCACTTTTCACTTTCATGCATTGGAGAAGGAAATGGCAACCCACTCCAGTGTTCTTGCCTGGAGAATCCCAGGGACGGGGGAGCCTGGCGGGCTACTGTCTATGGTGTCGCACAGAGTCGGACACGACTGAAGTGACTTATCAGCAGCAGCAGATGGGACCAGATGCCATGATCTTAGTTTTTTGAACGTTGAGTTTTAAGCCAGCTTTTTCACTTTCCTCTTTGACTTTCACCAAGAGATTCTTCAGTTCTTCTTCACTTTCTACCATAAGGGTGGTGTCATCTACACATCTGAGGTTCTTGAATCTATGGTGTCGCACAGAGTCGGACACGACTGAAGTGACTTATCAGCAGCAGCAGATGGGACCAGATGCCATGATCTTAGTTTTTTGAACGTTGAGTTTTAAGCCAGCTTTTTCACTTTCCTCTTTGACTTTCACCAAGAGATTCTTCAGTTCTTCTTCACTTTCTACCATAAGGGTGGTGTCATCTACACATCTGAGGTTCTTGATACTTCTCCCCACAATCTTGATTCCAGCTTGTGCTTCCTCCAGCCCAGCATTTCTCATGATGTACTCTGCATATAGTTAAATAAACAGGATGACAATATACAGGCTTGATATACTCCTTTCCCAATTTGGAACCAGTTGGTTGTTCTATGTCCAGTTCTAACTCTTTCCTCTTGACCTGCATACAGATTTCTCAGGAGGCAGGTGAGGTGGTCTGTTATTCCCATCTCTTTAAGAATTTTCCAGTTTGTTCTGATCCACACAGTCAAAGGCTATAGCATAGTCAATGAAGCAGAAGTAGATGCTTTTCTGGAGTTCTCTTGCCTTTTCTATGATCCAACAGATGTTAGCAATTTGATCTCCGGTTCCTTTGCCAGTCCAGCTTGTACATATGGAAGCTTTAAGTTCATGTACTGTTTAAGCCTAGCTTGGAGAATCTTGAGCATTACTTTGCTAGCATGTGAAATGAATGCAATTGTATGGTAGTTTGAGCATTGTTTGGCATCGCCTTTCTTTGGGATTGGAATGAAAACTGACCTGTTCCAGTCCTGTGGCCACTCCTGAATTTTTCAAATTTGCTGGCATGTTGAGTGCAGCACTAACAGCATCATCCTTTATGATTTGAAATAGCTCAGTTGGAATTCTATCAACTCCACTGGCTTTTTTGTAGTGATTCCTCCTCAGGCCCACTTGACTTCGCACTCCAGGTTTTCTGGCTCTAGGTAAATGATCACACCATTGTTTTTTGATTATCTGGATCATGAAAATCTTTTTTGTACACTTCTTCTGTGTACTCTTGCCACCTCTTCTTAATATCTTTTGCTTCTCTTAGATCCATACCATTTCTGTCCTTTATTGTGCCCATCTTTGCATGAAATGTTCCCTTAGTATCTCTCATTTTCTTGAAGAGATGTCTAGTCTTTCCCATTCTATTGTTTTCCTCTGTTTCTTTGTATTGATCACGTAAGAAAGCTTTCTTGTTTTTCCTTGCTGTTCTTTTGAACTGCAATCAGATGGATATATGTTTCCTTTTCTCCTTTGCTTTTCACTTCCCTCTTCTTGTTTTTTTATAGACCCTCCTCAGACAACCATTTTGCCTTTCTGCATTTCTTTTTATTGGGAAGGGTTTTGGTCATCCACTTCTGTACCATGTTACAAACCTCCGTCCATGGTTCTTCAGGCACTCTGTCAGATCTAATCCCTTGAATCTATTTGTCACTTCCTCTGTGCAATTGTAAGCGTTTTGACTTAGGTCTTACCTGAATGGCCTATCGGTTTTCCCTATGTTCTTCGATTTCAGTCTGAATTTTGCAATAAGGAGTTCATGATCTGAGCCATGGTCAGCTCCTGGTCTTGTTTTGGCTGACTATATAGAGCTTCTCCATCTTCAGCTGCAAAAAATATAATCAGTCTGATTTGGGTATTGGCCATCTGGTGAGGTCCATGTGTAGTCGTCTCTTGCGTTGTTGGAAGAGGGTCTTTTCTGTGACCAGTATGCTCACTTTTGTGTCTGTCTGTGTGTGAAAGCAAAATGGAGGTGGGAGCCACCTGCAGGCCAGAGTCCTGACTGCGGTTTGAGGCTCAGGACAGATGGCTTGACAAAGGAGTGAGGACGACGATTGGCATGTGGGTTAATGGTTTTAGCCAGGGCTTGCCAGAATTTTTCACTTACTGGGAGCAGTTTACCTGTGTCTTCCTTTTTCTGGCGTATATAAACCTGAGGTTGGAATCAGTCTCTAGTCTGATCTGAAGAGAAAGCTACACTTGTCAAGGCGGCATGTGCAAGCTATGGGAGGCACAGAAACAAGCACGCACACGTAGACACAGTGCCCATTCCACTTTGAAACTTACTTTGCTCTATAAAAGTGATCACAGTGAGCGTCTATAATGTGCACTGTCATCTTCATTGTCAGGTGGGATTTGGGGGTGTGTACTCTCAGGGCCACAACATCAGCGACTGGAAGACGCTCATTTCTCAAGCGTGGGAAGCCCATTTTATAAAAGGCAAGCTTCTCTGTGTCTTCAGCTTATGGTGAGGTACGTAACTTCCTTCCAGTCCTGCCATTAATACTGGGGAGATACTGTTGGTGCTATGACCCTAAACTTTGTTGTCTGTCAAATGGGACTTTGGATACTTTGTCACATGGCTATCACAAGAAGAAAATGAAGAAACATATCCAAAGCATTTGGCATAGGGTGTGACTTCAAGGGGAGAAGGCAATGGCACCCCACTCCAGTACTCTTGCCTGGAAAATCCCATGGACAGAGGAGCCTGCTGGGCTGCAGTCCATGGGGTCGCTAAGAGTCAGACACGACTGAGTGACTTCCCTTTCACTTTTCACTTTCATGCATTGGAGAAGGAAATCTCACTCCAGTGTCCTTGCCTGGAGAATCCCAGGGATGGGGGAGCCTGGTGGGCTGCCGTCTATGGGGTCGCACAGATTCAGACACGACTAAAGCAACTTAGCAGCAGCAGCAGCAGTGACTTCAAGGGCTCTTTCAAAGTCAGGACTCAGTAGTAGGCTCTGGCTGAGTCTTGTGGCTAAGGCAGGCATTGTGGAAAGGTGTTTTTCATTGTTTCTCCTAATGAAAAGATAGCTATCTTTATGCAGGAAGCAACTATTTCTCTGATATGCCTTAACTTCAAAGTTTTAATAACAGAAGGATCTCTAGTTTCTTAGGAGACTCTTAAGCTCCAAGAACTGCTCCACGTCACACTTGTGCATCCTAATCCAGTTCCCCACACTGCGAAGACAGCCTTGCCTTTGACACGCCTGGTTAGCTCAGTGAGAGATGGCACCGGGGCAGCGAGCTGTGATGTTACCCTAACTGCTGCTCCTGGACTGTTCCTTGTGTTGATACACTGACAGGAAAATTCTAGACCTGTCTCCCATTCAACAGTGCAAGGAGCCTCAGATCATGTCACACCAGGATTTCAGCTATGTGCTGCCTCCTTGAAAGGCAAAAATCCAAGAATTACTAGCATTTTAGGACACGATTGTCTATTATTTTATCCACTAATGACTACAAATACATACTAGAAACCATCTTGTCCATTGAAAGTGTTTAATTAACTCTACTGTGAAAAAAAATAAGAAAATAAGCAAGGAAATGAACATATAGGAAAATTCAACGGTTAAATCTGACATAAGATGGCCCATTCATATTAATTTGTAAACTTGTTCCAAATTTCTGGCATGGAGAATTTTCGAAACTACTTATTATGTGGCTGTGCCCGATCTTAGTTGCTGCAAGGGAACTCTTAGTTGTGGAATGTGAAGTCTTAGTTATGGCATGTGGGATCTAGTTCTATGACCAGATGTGAACTCAGGCCCTCAGCCTTGCAAGCACAGAGAATTAGCCAGGGGACAATCAGGGAAGTACAGACATTGCACATTAAACAATAAAACCTCTCATGTCCCCTACTGCCTATGGAGACACAGGTGACTCTTTCTCCTTCTCTCTCTCTACCTCTACACTTTAAAATGTAAGTTCCACAAAGATTTTTCTACATTCCCTATTAACATCAGAAAAATTTTTACATTCCCTGTAAATATTGCTCATTCCCATCAACCTCTCATCTCACTGCGTTATCTGTTCTGCCCCCATAATTGCAAAGAACGTGCTCTCACCAAGGTCACAAGCCACCCATTTGCCTGTAGGTCCAGCTATTTTGTGCAAGTATTCACATAATATTACTTTTAATGACCATGTGATATACCCATGTTTGAGCAGACTGCACCTGTCACTTAATAAACCTTTGACAGTTTCCCAGGCTCTGGAGCATGAGGCACTTACTGGGTACAAGCTGTCCTGTTCCCTAGCTATGCAGTCCTGTGTTACATCCTGTTCTCACTGTTTCTGTTTTCCTCTTTTTTTTTTTTTTTTCAGTGTTCCTATTATAAAATGGGAACTAGCAACAGTGACTACCTCATAGGGTTGCTAAGAGCACTTAAAATGACAATATATTTTTTAAAAAGATAATAATAAATGCTATCTACATTTATTTCATTTTATGTATCTTTATTGGCACTTCTATCAACATAGGCTGAAAAATAGAGAATATAGTGTCATGATTATTCACAATACATTTAAGTATGCTGTTACTCAGTGTTATCAGCTACCAAAAATCATTGAACAAATCTCCAGAAACTATGTGGTATAAAATATCAAAAATGTGTTCTCTCATAATCCTGGAAACCTCAGGCCCAAATCAAGACGGTGGGCAGGACCATGCTTCTTCCAAAGGCTCTGGGGGAGAATCACTTCTTGACTCTTCCAGGCTCTGGCGGTTTCGCTCCAATCTCTCCCTCCATCTTTACATGGCCTTCTTTCCTGTGTGACATTTCTCTCTTGCCTTCTCTTTAACAATTACTTTAATTTCCAGATTCTCAGTCTCTACAGTTTAGTGATCCATGAGAAATTAAACACTCTCACATCGCTTGCACAAAAATGATAAGAATGCTAATCAGTACATTCTAAAGGCTAATACATAACACAATATTTTCTCACAGAAATGCCTATATGGTACGAGTATCACAAAGACTAACTGAGACATTGAAAATTATCTGCAAACCAACTATAGTCAGGAAGACTTTTCACAGACAAACAAGTGATTATATATGTAAACCTTAATACATTACACTGTTTTCCTCCTTTTTGGTCATGGACTATTCCAGGAAGATTTAATTGCATAACTTTAAATTTGAGGAGTCCCTAAAATATAAACCAAAACTGGTCTTAAAAAATATTGGTATGATGAAAGGATAGATTTTTGTCTATTGAGACAAATGTGGTTAGTTGCTAACTACACTTCAGCTCTATCATTACTCAGAGGATAACCATTTATGACAGAGGTCAAACTAAATTTTAACTTAGCATCAGAATCCTACACACCATTACCCAATCAATATTGAAGTAGATGCCATCACATATGCAAAAGATTACAGAATTTCAGTTTCAAAATTTGGAGGGAAAAAAATCTTAAGTGAAGTGAGTGAGTCGCTCAGTCTTGTCCAAATCTTTGCGACGGGATTCTCCAGGCTACTGGAGTGGGTTGCCATTTTCCTTCTCCAGGGGATCTTCCCGACCCAGGGATCGAACCCGGGTTTCCCGCATTCCAGGCGGATGCTTTAACCTCTAAGCCACCAGGGAAGCCCAATAATGCTTAAAAACACTGACTAACTTAACCTAGAATTATTAGCTCCAGGACATTTTATTGTATTATGACCTTAAAAGGATGACAAAGTAGACATCAGTAGAAACGCTGTTAAAACTATTGTTTGTTTGCTCAAAGTTGTTGATAATAATGAAACAAAAAAGTAATAATGTCTGAATTTCACAGAACATAATTGCTTCCTTCTTATTTAACATTCGAGGGTATGACAAGGCAAAATCTAAGTATCATACTTTCTATTTTTGTTCTTAAACTCAAATAAAAGTCAGTATCAATACAAATGATAACAGAATAAAATAAATACATGCTTACACAGGTTCTACAACATAGGATACAGTGACATAACTCTGCCAAAATAAAATCTA
This sequence comes from Connochaetes taurinus, assembly GCA_006408615.1. NCBI lineage: Eukaryota > Metazoa > Chordata > Mammalia > Artiodactyla > Bovidae > Connochaetes > Connochaetes taurinus. The sequence continues at coordinate 96,907 of SJXO01005644.1, forward strand.
ATTTTGTGTTGTAGAATAGCAGATTACACAGAATAGTGTGAAAAACTATAAAATCCAAAGTTTTCTGTGTCATTAAGCAAAGAAAGGATGAGGAAGACTATTTTGCCAAACTGCACCTGCTACTCCATCCTAGACCCAGTTGTCTGATCATCCACTCAGTTCCAGTGCTTACAAACTTTCAATCTACCCAGTCAGCCGCACCCAAGAGTAACTCCTTTTGCATCAAAGGTCTAGTTTCTTTTCTGAACACTAAGTCCTACTTTTCTAGGAAAGTCTGATTTTTCTGACTTCATGTTGAATTTAAGCCTTTGAAGTCATAGAAATTGCTGTAATACTGAAAACAGAGATGGAAATTACAGTTGTCAAAGGTGATTTTCAAGTGTTCTGCAAATATAATGGGAAAGTTACAAGAAAAGAGATTTTAAACTCTGCCTGGATTACGTAGCTACTTGGTATATTATAATGTTACTTTGATTACTAGTCAGGATAAAAAGGTGCTCAAAGGCAATAAAATATGCATTTGGGGGACATACATGGAAATGAAGTTTTCTTGACAGTTGGCTAAGGCATTTTTATATCCATAACAACCGTCAACTAAAACTTAGTATGTCACAGTTATTAAAAAAGGAAAGGAGTGGGACTCTTGCTTACAACCGAGTTTGGCAAAAACACATTTGTATATTCCTCCCCTGTAAGCACACAGTTCTTTAATTAGGGACAATGAGTGTGCCCACATAGCAGAATGAAAAATTTATAAAGAATCTATGATAGAGAGTTACACAATCCTGCTTTACTAGAATGTAAGACACTCTTCTTACCCAAGCATTACTGTGTGTATCTCTGAAACATCTGAAAAATACTCTTCTGTGACTTACTAGGCCATAGGGAATGAGCAGTGTTGGGAACAATTCTCTGTAGTAGTACTTGGTATCTTTCTTCCATTAACTAGATCTTAACATTTCAACTGGATCTTGGAAGGTTGTCAATTTTCATTTTTTCAGGCAAGGAGATCCAACCAGTCAATCCTAAAGGAAATCAGTCCTGAATATTCATCGGAAGGACTAATGCTGAAGTTGAAACTCCAATACTTTGGCCACCTGATAAGAAGAACTGACTCATTTGAAAAGCCCCTGATGCTGGGAAAGATTGAAGGTGGAAGGAGAAGGGGACAACAGAGGATGAGATGGTTGGATAGCATCACTGACTCGATGGACACAAGTTTGAGTAAGCTCCGGGAGTTGGTGATGGACAGAGAAGCCTGGTGTGCTGCAGTCCATGGGGTCGCAAAGAGTTGGACACGACTGAGCAACTGAACTGAACTGAGGTTTTCGGAGGATGCTATAGATCGGTTTGTCTTTTAATGCTTCTATCTTTGGCATTCTTCCTCTGTCCGTTTAGTACTTTGTCTGGAGGTGAAGACATAACCCATAACTGATGTTCATCTGGGGATCCTTTTGGCCAGGTTAGCCTCATTTGTTCTTGATCCACCTCTTTCTGAAGCTATAATGAAGCAGAAAATGACCTGTCCCATTCTTGTTTATGTCTCTCAAAGAGGTTCCAAATCTATCAGTCTTGGGGTAAAGTGAACTTGTTTACTCGGCCTGAGGAAGATTTGGGGAACATTTTTCTTCTTTGTGTAAAACAGCATGGATTGCTGACTGCATCAGACAAAGATTCCTGGTTTTTTTTTTTTTTTTTTTTTTTTGAGATATCTTTATTGGTCAGTAGGTGAGACTCCTCATTTTCTGTCACAGCTGTGTTATTTTCAAGTGTCTGTGTTATATCTGATACTGTACATCCACTCTCAGTTTCGCCATAAGGCTTAATTGCAGCTTCTCCAGAAGAGGGAGCTCTGGCTTCAGGTTCCTTATGACTTGCGACACATAACTTTTTCATGACTGCTTTGTTTTGACTTCCTTCAAGGCACCATTCTCCACCTCTGGTACATAACTGAGGTTTAGGTGACTCCACTGAAGATTCTGCACCTTGCTTTTGAACTTCAAGGCATATCTGAGGAGAAAATGCAGGCATACCTTCCTCAATTTCTGTATCTTGCCATGTAGGGTTCTTCACGTCACTGCTGACAGTCTCCTTGGACCTGGAGGTTTTCCTGTCTTCTTCTACAACTTCAAACTGTGATGCTAACCCAAGTTGAGAGTTTGGTGACAAATACTTCTGAATATCACCAGTGTTGTTTTGTTTGCTCTTCCTTTTCCTTTGTGACTTGGTGGTGACAGGGTCAGATTTTTTGGAATCCGAGGGGGAAGCCCAGACACTTTCCTCACAGATATTGCTAATATTAAGGCTTAGCCTTCTTGCCAGGGTTTTATTACTTTTCAGTTGTTGTTCCATCTCTCTGTGCCTTTTTTCTGCCTGTCTCTTTTCCTCTTCTTCCTCCTCTGCCAGTAATCTGTATGTATTCTTCACTGGCTTTGTTTTCTTCTTCCTGATTGGCTCCTCACTCTGCCTCCATCTTGCTTCTCTCCTTTTCATATTCTCTTCTTAATTCCCCAGGTTGACTTAATAGGTGAACTGGCTGATAGTCATTAACGATTTCCTCTGACTGTTGCCCAGAGACTCTACGTTTGCATTCCTCTGGATAGTGTTTTTTGAATTATCTCCCACAGTTCCATATTGACAAGAGAATTTCTTTGGGTATGGTACTGAGTCCAGAAAGCAATCTGGCAGTGACAACTGGCACAGCACGAATTTGTCTTTTCAACAGTTGACTTGAAACAAGCTTTACAGAGCGTGTGGTTACAAGGTAGTGTCACAGGCTCAACGAGGATTTCCACACAGATCTGGCACTGGCATTCCAACAAGGAAGGGATGGTGTCTTTGTGTACAGCCATTTTAATATACTAATAAGGTGTATTCAACATCAATACAACAATTCAGGAATTGGGCGCATCAAACCACTTGACATAAAAAGGTGTTCCAAAGGCCAGGTAAACAGTATGACCATGGAAGGCAGTGTATTTGCCCGTGTTTAAGACAAGTATCTGGAGAAGGCAATGGCACCCCACTCCAGTACTCTTGCCTGGAAAATCCCATGGACAGAGGAGCCTGGTAAGCTGCAGTCCATGGGGTCACGAAGAGTCAGACACAACTGAGCGACTTCACTTTCACTTTTCACTTTCATGCATTGGAGAAGGAAATGGCAACGCACTCCAGTGTTCTTGCCTGGAGAATCCCAGGGACGGGGAAGCCTGGTGGGCTGCCCTCTATGGGGTTTCACAGTGTCGGACACGACTGAAGCGACTTAGCAGCTTAGCAGCAGCAAGACAAGTATCCAGAAAGGAAACAAATAAACCCTGGCAGCTCCCAGGCAGTAGGGCAGATGCTGGGCAATGGCGTGTGAGCAGGGCAGAAGAAAAGCGCCAAGCTCCCTTCCTCCCTCTTACCACCTGAGGGTTCTCCCTTAGCTTGGGCAGCCAAGCCCAAGGCCATCGAGTCTCAAAGCCTCTGGGCCACTCCTCCATGAAGATGCTTCCTTTAGGACTCCAGTTTCCTCAGCAGAAGGACTTCTGTTTGACCTTTGCCGTGAAGTCATTCCTGCACACTTCTCAGTGCTCAGAGTCCGCCCTCACCTCTCTTGTGTGTTACTCGCTCAGTCGTGTCCGACTCTTTGCAACCCTGTGGACTGTAGCCCACCAAGGCTCCTCAGTCCATGGGATCTTTCAGGCAAGAATACTGGAGTGGGTTGCCATTTCCTCCTCCAGTGGCTCTTCCCTACCCAGGGATCGCACCTGGGTCTCTTGCATTGGCAGGCAGACTCTTTACCATCTGAGCCACCAGGGAAACACAATCACCTCTCTTAGCTCAGCTAAAAAGCCTAATCTTGGAGGCAGTGCTCTAGCAGTCCTGCAAGGGCTAGGAACATAACAACCTTCTCTCTCCTTTTTCTTTATTTTTTTTCAGGGCTGGTAACAGCTAATGAGGTTTTTGTTTGTTTGTTTGTTTGTTTTAAATGAATGATTAAATAGCAGTTTCTAAGACTCTTTAACTTTAAAGTTCAAGAAGATAAATAGCAAGGCAGAGTTCTTGCAGAAAACTGCTGAAGCCTCAATTCAACCCAAGGCCCTAGAGTTCTGGAACCTTTGTCTCAGGGCCTCGAGAATAGGGCCGCTAGCACACTTCAGGGTCTGGGTGCCCCACCATGCTGGAGGCTCTCACCTTCTGAAGGATGTTCCCTCCCTACCCCTAGCACCTGCTGGGCTCCTCATCCAGCTACCACTCACAGGAGCCTTCCTCCTGGGCCCACTGTATCCACTGTCCCCGGGTTCTGGACTAGCCACCTCTCAAGAACCCTCAGTCAGTGCCCAGCTGCTCCTCAGATGGCCCCTGGGTTCCGATCCACCCCCAGAAATAAACATGCCCAACACCTACAGGGGATGGAAGCACTTCCAGCCACACAAACCCCATTCCCACAGTCAGTGCAGGTCATGGGCACCACCCCATGCATCCCCAGATCCTCTCTTCCTGCATCTGGCCAAGCCTTGAGTGGGTCATCTTTGGGCTAGTTGGGGCCTGGAGGGTCCCAAATATACTCCTGTCCTGCAAGGCCTTGACTGGGGGCAAGTCAGGCTTCAGAAGGCACCTCTTTAGGGAACAAAGTTCACCTTTCCCATAGGCACCCCCTCCAAGGGCAGAGACCCCTACAGCCTGCCCTAGCTCCATGAGGCTGCCTGGGGAGCTGAAGGCTGACATCTGTCTCCGTGGTAGGAGGAAGCCCATGCTGAGTTTGCTGCTGGGCATTTCCATAATAAATCCTCTGCTTAGGAAAACCTGGAGCTTCCAACACAGGAGTCACCTGCTGTTTCCACCCTCAGGTTCATGCCACAAGCCTGGCCACCTGCTGCCTGTGGGAGGTGAGCCAGGGTCTACTGCAGAGAATGGGTCTTGGAGGGCAGCCTGGGGGGCCTTTCAGAGACATGGGGTGCAGAAGAAGTTCTGGGGTTTGTCCTTTGCACTCAGACACCAAAAGTATATTTCAGTGCCCCCCCCCCCTTTCTGGAAGCTTCCACGAGGTCAAAGATCCAGAGTGTGAGGGTTTGAAATATCCCAACTGGATCCAGATGGGGTGAACCACGAGACTGAGGCCAGCAAGTGGGCCTAGGGGGCTTGCTGCCTAGTGGGAGAGATGTGTGGGTCTGCAATACCTTCAGCAGGCAAGGATAGGCTCCCCCAGCCCAGGTGGCTTTGTCAAGAAACTTGTCACCAGCCCCCCAGTTTGAGTCTCAACTTCGTACCTCCCAGTAACCCCCTAAAAACCTGGTGCCACAATTTGCTCACACATCCCCTCAGGCCCCCAGACCCCAGGATGACCACATGCTGCCTCCTGCTGCATGTGGGGTACATTCAGCCCAGCATAAGCCCTGCCAGCAATTTCCAGGAGGATCAAGCATGTAGGAGGTGCCCCAAGGAAAGGGGACACCAATGGACAAAGATGAGGTACACATGCTCACACAGGACATAGATAATAGTAGTGGACCCAAGAGTCATTTATGAGTCTCAGTTCAGTTCAGTCACTCAGTCGTGTCTGATTCTTTGTGACCCCATGAATCACAGCACGCCAGGCCTCCCTGTCCATCACCATCTCCCGGAGTTAACTCAGACTCATGTCCATCGAGTCGGTGATGCCATCCAGCCATCTCATCCTCGGTCATCCCCTTCTCCTCCTGCCCCCAATCCCTCCCAGCATCAAAGTCTTTTCCAATGAGTCAACTCTTCACATGAGGTGGCCAGAGTACTGGAGTTGCAGCTTTAGCATCATTCCTTCCAAAGAAATCCCAGGGTTCATCTCCTTTAGAATGGACTGGTTGGATGTCCTTGCACTCTAAGGGAACCTCAAGAGTCTTCTCCAACACCACAATTCAAAAGCATCAATTCTTTGGCGCTCAGCCTTCTTCACAGTCCAACTCTCACATCCATACATGATCTCAGGAAAAACCATAGCCTTGACTAGACGGACCTTAGTCGGCAAAGTAATGTCTCTGCTTTTGAATATACTATCTAGGTTGCTCATAACTTTTCTTCCAAGGAGTAACTTTTAATTTCATGGCTGCAGTCACCATCTGCAGTGATTTTGGAGCCCCAAAAAATAAAGTCTGACACTGTTTCCACTGTTTCCCCATCTATTTCCCATGGAGTGATGGGACCGGATGCCATGATCTTCGTTTTCTGAATGTTGAGCTTTAAGCCAACTTTCTCGCTCTCCTCTTTCACTTTCATCAAGAGGCTTTTTAGCTCATCTTCACTTTCTGCCATAAGGGCGGTGTCATCTGCATATCTGAGGTTATTCATATTTCTCCCGGCAATCTTGATTCCAGCTTGTGCTTCCTCCAGCCCAGCGTTTCTCATGATGTACTCTGCATAGAAGTTAAATAAGCAGGGGTGACAATATACACCGTTGACGTACTCCTTTTCCTATTTGGAACCAGTCTGTTCCATGTACAGTTCTAACTGTTGCTTCCTGACCTGCATACAGATTTCTGAAGAGGCAGGTTAGGTGGTCTGGTTTTCCCATCTCTTGCAGAATTTTCCACAGTTTATTGTGATCCACACAGTCAAAGGCTTTGGCATAGTCAATAAAGCAGAAATAGATGTTTTTCTGGAACTCTTTCACTTTTTCCATGATCCAGCGGATATTGGCAATTTGATCTCTAGTTCCTCTGCCTTTTCTAAAACCAGCTTGAACATCAGGGAGTTCACGGTTCATGTATTGCTGAAGCCTGGCTTGGAGAATTTTGAGCATTACTTTACTAGCATGTGAGATGAGTGCAATTGTGCAGTAGTTTGAGAATTCTTTTGCATAACCTTTCTTTGGAATTGGAATGAAAACTGACTTTTTCCAGTCTTGTGGCCACTGCTGAGTTTTCCAAATTTGCTGGCATATTGAGTGCAGCACTTTCACAGCATCATCTTTCAGGATTTGAAACAGCTCAACTGGAATTCCATCACCTCCACTAGCTTTGTTCGTAGTGATGCTTTCTAAGGCCCTCTTGACTTCACTTTCCAAGATGTCTGGCTCTAGATGAGTGATCACATCATCATGATTATCTGGGTCGTGAAGATCTTCTTTGTACAGTTTTCCATGTATTCTTGCCACCTCTTCTTAATATCTTCTGCTTCTGTTAGGTCCAGACCATTTCTGTCCTTTATCGAGCCCATCTTTGCATGAAATGTTCCCTTGGTATCTAATTTTCTTGAAGAGATCTCTAGTCTTTCCCATTCTGTTGTTTTCCTCTATTTCTTTGCATTGATCGCTGAAGAAGGCTTTCTTATCTCTTCTTGCTATTCTTTGGAACTCTGCATTCAGATGCTTATATCTTTCCTTTTCTCCTTTGCTTTTCGCCTCTCTTCTCTTCACAGCTATTTGTGAGGCCTCCCCAGACAGCCACTTTGCTTTTTTGCATTTCTTTTCCATGGGGATGGTCTTGATCCCTGTCTCCTGCACAATGTCATGAACCTCCATCCATAGTTCATCAGGCACTCTATCTATCAGATCTAGACCCTTAAATCTATTCCTCACTTCCACTGTATAATCAGAAGGGATTTGATTTAGGTCATACCTGAATGGTCCAGAGGTTTTCCCTACTTTCTTGAATTTAAGTCTGAATTTGGCAATAAGGAGCTCATGATCTGAGCCACAGTCAGCTCCTGGTCTTGTTTTTGTTGACTGTATAGAGCTTCTCCATCGTTGGCTGCAAAGAATATAATCAATCTGATTTTGGTGTTGACCATCTGGTGATGTCCATGTGTAGAGTCTTCTCTTGTGTTGTTGGAAGAGGGTGTTTGCTATGACCAGTGCATTTTCTTGGCAAAACTCTATCAGTCTTTGCCCTGCTTCATTCCGCATTCCAAGGCCAAATTTGCCTCTTACTCCAGGTGTTTCTTGACTTCCTACTTTTGCATTCCAGTCCCCTATAATGAAAAGGACATCTTTTTTGGGTGTTAGTTCTAAAAGGTCTTGTAGGTCTTCATAGAACTGTTCAACTTCAGTTTCTTCAGCGTTACTGGTTGGGGCATAGACTTGGATAACTGTGATATTGAATGGTTTGCCTTGAAGACGAACAGAGATGATTCTGTCGTTTTTGAGGTTGCATCCAAGTACTGCATTTCGGACTCTTTTGTTGACCATGATGGCTACTCCATTTCTTCTGAGGGATTCCTGCCCACAGTAGTAGAGGTAATGGTCATCTGAGTTAAATTCACCCATTCCAGTCCATTTTAGTTTGCTGATTCCTAGAATGTCGACGTTCACCCTTTCCATCTCTTGTTTGACCACTTCCAATTTGCCTTGATTCATGGACCTGACATTCCAGGTTCCTATGCAATATTGCTCTTTACAGCATCGGACCTTGTTTCTGTCACCAGTCACATCCACAGCTGGGTATTGTTTTTGCTTTGGCTCCATCCCTTCATTCTTTCTGGAGTTATTTCTCCACTGATCTCCAGTAGCATATTGGGCACCTAATGACCTGGAGAGTTCCTCTTTTGGTATCCTGTCATTTTGCCTTTTCCTACTGTTCATGGGGTTTTCAAGGCAAGAATACTGAAGTGGCTTGCCATTCCCTTCTCCAGTGGACCATGCTCTGTCAGACCTCTCCACCGTGGCCCTCCCATCTTGGGTTGCCCCACAGGGCATGGCTTGGTTTCATTGAGTTAGACAAGGCTGTACCATATGAATATCCCAATTGAGCAGCTTCAGGGAAATCACATGGGTAAAAGAAGGGCATCTGTCTCTAAACAAATGTTACATTCAACAGTTAGGAAGCATCTCCATTTCCCAGGATTTTAACTAAGGTCTTGAGTTGAAAGTAGTTTCACAATATGCATCTCTCTGTCCTTTCCAAATAAAGGCAAGCTCGTGGGTTTAACCACCCAGTTAGCTAAGCAGTGAATACCACAGAGAAGGGAAAGGTTGGGAGTTTCCATGAGATCACCCAGCCCGACGCATCCAGAGGGGAAAATGTTCAGAAGGCGGGTGTCAGGGGAGAAGTTTAGTCCCAGAATCATTCAGACAAAGTCCCCAGAAACAGTCAACAGAGGTAAATGAAATCATCTTTGAAGTACCTTCCTTGTTGTTGTTGTTGTTCAGTCATTGCTCATGTCCAACTCTTTGTGACCCTATGGACTACAGCAAGCCAGGCTTCCCTGTCCTTTGCTATCTCCCATAGATTGCTCAAACTCATGTCCACTGAGCCAGTGATACTATCCAACCAACTCATCCTCTGTCACCCTTTCTCCTGCCTTCAATCTTTCCCAGCATCAGAGTCTTTTCCAATGAGTCAGCTCTTCACATCAGGTGGCCAAAGGATTGGAACTTCAGTTTCAGCATCAGTCCTTCCAGTGACTATTCAGGGTTGATTTCCATTAGGATTGACAGGCTCTATCTTCTTTCCATCCAAGGTAATCTCATGAGTCTTTTACAGTACCACAATTAAAAAGAATCAATTATTTGGTGCTCACCCTTCTTTATGGTCCATCACATCATTGAATGACTACTGGAAAAACCATAGCATTAACTATATGGACCTTTGACAGCAAAGTGATGTCTCTGCTTTTTAATACAGTGTCTAAGTTTGTCATAGCTTTTCTTTCAAGGAGTAAATGTCTATTAACTTCATGGCTGCAGTCATCGGCAGCAGTAATGTTGGAGCCCAAGATTATAAAATCTATCACTGTTTCCACTTGTTCCCCATCTATTTGTCATAAAGTAAGATGCTGTGAAAGTACTGCACTCAATGTGCCAGCAAATTTGGAAAACTCAGCAGTGGCCACAGGACTGGAAAAGGTCACTTTTCATTCCAATCCCAAAGAAAGGCACTGCCAAGGAATGCTCAAACTACTGCTCAATTGCACTCATCTCACACGCTAGTAAAGTAATGCTCAAAATTCTCCAAGCCAGGCTTCAGCAATACGTGAACCGTGAACTTCCTGATGTTCAAGCTGGTTTTAGAAAAGGCAGAAGAATCAGAGATCAAATTGCCAACATCCACTGGATCATGGAAAAAGCAAGAGAGTTCCAGAAAAACATCTATTTCTGCTTTATTGACTATGCCAAAGCCTTTGACTGTGTGGATCACAATAAACTGTGGAACATTCTGAAAGAGATGGGAATACCAGACCACCTAACCTGCCTCTTGAGAAATCTGTATGCCGGTCAGGAAGCAACAGTTAGAACTGTACATGGAACAACAGACTGGTTCCAAATAGGAAAAGGAGTACATCAAGGCTGTATATTGTGTATCGAGTCAGTGATGTCATCCAACCGTCTCATCCTGAGTCAACCCCTTGTCCTCACACCTTCAATCATTCCGAGCATTAGGGTTTTTTCCAATAAGTCAGTTCTTTGAATCAGGTGGCCAAAATGTTGGAGCTTCAGCCTCAGCATCAGTCCTTCCAATGAATATTCAAGACTGATTTCCTTCAGGACAGACTGGTTGGGTCTCTGCACTCAAGGGACTCTCAAGAGTCTTCCCCAACACCACAGTTCAAAAGCATCAGTTCTTCTGTGCTCAGCATTTTTATAGTCCAACTCTCACATCCATACATGACTACTGTAAAAACCAAAGATTTGACTAGATGGACCTTTGTTGGTAAAATAATGTCTCTGCTTTCTAATATGCTGTCTAGGTTGGTCATAGCTTTTCTTCCAAAGAGCAAGGGTCTTTTAATTTCATGGCTGCAATCATCATCTGCAGTGATTTTGGAGCCCCTCAAAATAAAGTCTGTCACTGTTTCCATTGTTTTGCCATCTATTTGCCATGAAGTGATGGGACCAGATGCCATGATCTTAGTTTTCTGAATGTTGAGTTTTAAGCCATCTTCTTCACTCTCCTCTTTCACTATCATCAAGAGGCTCTTTAGTTATTCTTCACTTTCTTCCATAAGGGTGGTGTCATCTGCATATCTGAGGTTATTGATATTTCTCCCGGCAATCTTGATTCTAGTTTGTGCTTCCTCCAGTCCACCATTTCTCATGATGTACTCTGGATATAAGTTAAATAAGCAGGCTGACAATATACAGCCTTGATGTACTCCTTTCTCAATTTGGAAGCAGTCTGTTGTTTCAAGCCCAGTTCTAACTATTTCTTGTTGACCTGCATGTAGATTTCTCAAAGGGCAAGTGAAGTGGTCTAGTATTCCCATCTCTTTAAGAATTTTCCAGAGTTTGTTGTGATCCACACAGTCAAAGGCTTTAGCATAGTCAATAGAGCAGAAGCAGATGTTTTTTAGGAACTCTCTCACTTTTTCGATGTTCCAATGGATGTTGGAAATTTGATTTCTGGTTCCTCTGCCTTCTCTAAACCAAGCTTGACCATCTGGAAGTTCATGGTTCATGTAGTATTGAAGCCTGGCTTGGAGAATTTTAAGCGTTAATTTGCTAGCGTGTGAGATGAGTGCAACTGTGCAGTTGTTTGAGCATTCTTTGGCATTGCCTTTCTTTGGGATTGGAATGAACACTGACCTTTTCCAGTCTTGTGGCCACTGCTGAGGTTTCCAAATTTGTTGGTATATTGAGTGCAGCACTTTCACAGCATCATCTTTTAGGATTTGGAATAGCTCAACTGAAATTCCATCACCGCCACTAGCTTTGTTCATAGTGATGCTTCTTAAGGCCCACTTGACTTCACATTCCAAGATGTCTGGCTCTAGGTGAGTGATCACACCATTGTGATTATTTGGGTCATGAAGATCTATTTTGTATAGTTTTCCTGTGTATTCTTGTCACCTCTTCTTAATATCTTCAACTTCTTGTTGGTCCATACCATCTCAGTCCTTTATTGAGCCCAACTTTGCATGAAATGTTCCCTTGGTATCTAATTTTCTTGAAGAAATCTCTAGTCCTTCTCATATTATTGTTTTCCTCCATTTCTTTGCATTAATCACTGAGGAAAGCTTTCTTATCTCTCCTTGCTTTTCTTTGGAACTCTGCATTCAAATGGGTGTATCTTTCCTTTTCTCCTTTGCTTTGGCTTCTCTTCTTAGCTATTTGTAAGGCCTCATCAGACAACCATTTTGCCTTTTTGCATTTCATTTTCTTGGCAATGGTCTTAATCACTGCCTCCTGTACAATGTCGTGAACTTCCATCCATAGTTCTCCAGGCACTCTGTCTATCAGACCTAATCCCTTGAATCTATTTATCTCTTCCACTGTATAATTGTTAGGGATTTGATTTAGGTCATACCTGAATGGTCTAGTGGTTTTCCCTACTTTCTTGAATTTAAGTCCGAATTTGGCAATAAGGAGTTCATGATCTGAGCCACAGTCAACTCCCAATCTTGTTTTTGCTGACTATATAGAGGTTCTTCATCGTTGCCTGCAAAAAAAAGGTGAGTTGAAACAGTTGGCCAAATACATATTTCTATAACATCAATTGATTGTGATAGTGTAACACTAGATATGAGAAGAAGAAATAAGAGGGAATCATTTCCTAGACCATCAAAGACTAGTAGGTCAGATGGCCCAAAGATTTGGGCTACTGTGGACATTGTACAGGAGACAGGGATCAAGACCATCCCCATGGAAAAGAAATGCAAAAAAGCAAAATGGCTGTCTGGGGAGGCCTTACAAATACCTGTGAAAAGAAGAGAAGCAAAAAGCAAAGGAGAAAAGGAAAGATATAAGCATCTGAATGCAGAGTTCCAAAGACTAGCAAGAGGAGATAAGAAAGCCTTCTTCATCGATCAATGCAAAGAAATAGAGGAAAAGAACAGAATGGGAAAGACTAGAGATCTCTTCAAGAAAATTAGAGATACCAAGGGAACGTTTCATGCAAAGATGGGCTCGATAAAGGACAGAAATGGTATGGACCTAACAGAAGCAGAAGATAT